>CM067376.1:242724664-242944730 GCA_034510155.1 Eucriotettix oculatus | reverse complement strand
AAATATGTTCTGTTTTGTTAAAGTAAATTGTTTATTGTTTTTCATCAAATCTTAACATTTTTTAATTTATTAAATTAGAATTCCCCCATATTATTCATTATAATACTTTAACCAGTTCGCTCACCGGCGTCATCTAATGGCTCATTCAAAATCAAAAGCAAGTTGTAAAAGCTGTCCCTATGGAAAATGCGCCCCTATTTAAAGCCAGCGTCACACGATGCGATGAACGTTTGACTCAAATGTTGGTTCTAACATTTGAATCAAACATCGACTATTGGTGCCTTGCTACACTATGGAGTGAATGTTTCATCCAATCCATTCGATTCAAACGTTGGTTCAATTTCCTCTCAAGTGGGAATGTTAAATGCAAGTTGAATAAAAATAATACTAAAACCTTTATATTCAGTAATTTCATGTTATATATAAACTTTTCTCCTATTGCCTTCTTGAGTATGAAATTTCAATATAAACAGTAATTTTTCTTTAGTAAAAAATATACATAAAACTTATTTTATAAACTTCAAATACAGAAAAAGAATACTATTTCTTTAATAAATATGTAATGTATAAAAATGTAGCGCGGCTTATGGTTCCATGAAATAATTTGTAAGATAGCAATATGGACAGCAGCTAGACACGTGCGCCTGGCTCAGAGTATTACCGTCTTTAAAATAAACCAGAGACAATGCAGCCCAGGTACTGAGGAATGCCGCCTCCTCCTTCGCTTAGGGTTCTCAGAAAACAGCACCCCGTTTGTCCCACGCCGTCGTGACACAGAGGCTGTGGGATCAGACATTCTGGTGTTGGAGATGACAGAGAGCACGAGCGGGCCACGTGGTATCGGTGAGACTCATCTCTATCATTTTTGTGCAGAATCTGTTCATATCCTTGTTTACCCCACGGTAAACCCAGAGTAACAGAACTCTTGTGTATATTATTTAGCTAGCTGGGACACAATTGATTTTTATTTAAATTTTTGTAAAATAGTTATTTCTTCTTTATAACAAATAGAATATTGCTAGCGTAAAATCTTAATATATTCCTTCAATACAAATAGAGGTACGCTACAATTAATTAAAATATATAAATAATTAATATATAAGTAATAAAAAACATACTATTCAAAGCATAAATCGCTGATGCTAATGTTTTAACAAAAATTTGTTCTACTGATTTCACTGGGTTGGACGAATCGTGTAGCAGTGTGTAAAATGGGTATCAAGTGAGACGAAAACCCTTTGACCGACAACGTTGAACACCTTTCGTACCATCGTGAGGCGCTGCCTTAACAATGATATTTACACACATCTTTAGTGAGATGCGTCAAACTATGATGGGGAAACGAATGACCAACTGTAGAGCCAAATTATGGGTTTTAATATACGCAAACTGTGCTTCTGCATGTGGAATGTCAATCGTATTTTGAGACAGGCTGACGAATTCAGACAGTTCTTAACTAATGAAAATGTCGACGTTTGCTCTGTTTCAGAAACACATCTGAAGCCAGCAGACCCACCGCCATCTACATCAATAAGCGCATCGCGTACTACTTCGTCCAGCTACCGCCGACGCCGACCATCGAGCCATCGAGACGCAGTCAGCGCGGACGACGTCCAGAAGCTCCTGACACTGCGGAGGAAGGTCGCGTGTTACTGCGTGTTGTCGGGAGGGGAGCACAAGTCTGGTCCTTGACACTCCGCTTGCAGACGCTTTTGAAGAAAACTTAGGTCGTGTTGAAAATCCCATACATTTAGCACAGGTTGAATACGTGAATAGATAATTACGGAATTATTTTTCCAGAAAACAAGATGATGACGATGAAATCCCCGATGTTTCAACTGAGGAGTTACGCGGCATCAGTGGTTTCATTCCGGTCATTTTGATGCTATAATTTGTAAGTGGGAATGTTACGGATATAAATGCCCAAGTTAGTCAACGAGAACTGCGGTCATGCAGATGTGTTATTTATTCCCTTCGGTCGTACTTATGTAACTTAATTCAGTGTCCCAAAAAAGCGATAAAAGTTTTATTTGGAGAAATCCGAAGCCATCGTTGACGCGTTTTGCGACCGTTAAGACTGCAATTTTTGAAACAGTGCTGTCAATACTCGATCTGAGAAAAAATATTTTGAAATCCAGATTGTATGTATTGTTCCGTTCCTTGCTTTTCTTAATGACAAAAATGTAGTAGTTCGCTATCGGTTGCTTTTCACTATTGTCGACGGAAACTTCAAAAAAGCTGAGGGGGCCACTTTATGGGCTCAGCGGTCTTATAACTATTAACTTGTAAATAAGGAGATGGACTCGTAGTATCTTCACTCCATGCTTAGAGAGTTTTATGGAGTGGATTAGACATTTAGCATACAAGAACGGCTTTGACGAAACAGAGGAAAAATGGCAGGCTCGGTCTCTGCTGTTGGCCATTTATTTTGTGTGCAGTTTTCTATGTGGGCGATTTCCTACAGATACTATATACATGACAAAATAGGGTATTGAAAGCAATTATTGAAGTAAACCAAAGTAGCGTGTGTCGGTTGTAATGAGTGGACATGGCAACTGCCATCTGGGTGAATAATTCCCAGTGTAGTAGAAGTTTTGAGCCCAGGCAAATACCAAGGCGCCAGACAGGCGGAACCAACGGGCGATTTCGTGCCAAAAACGCCACCGAGCGCCTTACAGTTGTGATACCTGGCTTCAGTTCTTTGACCCCGGGAATTTTGGAAGAACAGAATTTTGGGATGACAAACCGCGGGCTAAGGCAAATGCTGATTGGAGGCTGAGATCAGGTGACCCACCATGCAACTCATGGTGGGGGATTTACCTGGGAGGATGGGGCCAAAAACTGAGGCAGTCGGAAACAGAATTGCCCAGCAGAAAGATTTCTGGAGGTGGCGTGGGGCACAGCTAATTTTGTTTCCGATACACCCTGGGACAAACTGTAAGGAAAAAGATGGCTACGAGCAGAGGCTGCCCAGGATTCTAAGACGGACTGCGGGTGACGCCAGAAACCAGCTCTGGAAGAAAGCCGCCAGGAAGGAGGAAGAGAAGAAAGGCAGGTGTGTGCCTGTGCCTCTATCTGAGGTGTGATATCATTATCTTGCTGCTGCAAAGACAAGCCCATTAATAATACCCATATGAGATAAAATGAGCTAGTCGAGGTTTGTTGCTTAAAAATTGGACCCTAATTGTTGGTATTTATTTTATTTTGTGAATAAATTTAATTTGTTTTAACTGAATTAAATTAAATTTTATCTTATTATTTAATTAAAATAGATCACCCCCAGATTTTCATTATACGGCGAATGGAATTGGCAAATTCGTAAGTGAATTCCGTATTGTTGAAACCTTGCAAATCTGAGAAGCTGAATAAACTGTTTAATATAGGGATTTTCAATTGTGCCGGTGACGTTTATCTAATCTGTTTATTATTCAGTCATTGATGCCTAATCACCATGGTGAGCAGCACGTCCAAACGATAAAACTTTATTATAAAAATGAGTGTTCGTCAGTGAAAACTTGGCCCTTAAAAGTCGAAACTCCGACGTTTAGTGGTCAAATTCGAGGTGACCGGTTCCCATACGTGTAAGGAAGTTCATATCGACGGAGAAAATCGCCGTGGTCTGTTAAAGTGTGCAGGAGATCCCGAGGCGTGACATGAGACAACCTCGTCCCGTCACTAGTGACCGCTGTGCTGGAGTCGACGTCAAACTTGAAAGTTGATGTAATTTTTTTGTGTGTACAAGAGTTAATAAAGCGTCACGCAAGTCAAAGACATCTTGTTTAATTACGAAACCCACTACAATTTCGCAGGCTTCAACTTGGTGAGTTTTGCGTTGGGACTTGGGTCTACATGTTTGCAAGATCACACCGACCTAGGAGGTCAAAGTTAATAACCAGAGACAACGCCGTTTATTCTCTGACTGGAATTCTGAACGTTTAGACGAGGACCCCAATTTTGGCAGAAAATCGTCTTTAGCGACGAGGCGCTTTTTTGGATGAATGGCTATTTGAAACAAGCACAATTACTGCACATGGGAGGACGACAATCCACACGAGGTTCACCAGGTGGCAAAGCATCCACAAAGAGTTACTGTTTGGTACTTGGTTTGGTCCGTACTTTTTTGAAAACGACGTTGGTGGGGACATCACTGTCAACGGCGAGCGCTACAGAACGATGATAACCGATTTCGTTGGGCCAAATTGAACGACGTGAACGCAGACGACATGTGGTTCCAGCAGGACGGCGCTACGTGTCACACATGGACATTCTGCATGAACGGATTGAAGGGGAATGGTTATCTTACGCAGAGGTAACGTGAATTTTCCACCAATATCGTGCGATTTGACACCGTTAGACTTTTTCTTGTGGGGATTCCTGAAGACGCAATCGACTATAACTGAAATTCAGCCGAATCTATGCGGCAGATTGATTGATAATTGGGCCACTTCGATAAGAGCCACTGACGCGGTGGAAATTTGAACGACGTTATATTATATGTATAATGGGTTAGGAAATATCTAATTTCGTTAATTCACAGTTTGTTTTATTCTATTTCAACATAGAACAGTCCTCATTGAAAATCCATTTAGTTAGTTTTGTCCTGAAGTGTGTTCGTGAATTTTATAATCTCAAGCAAAGTGTGCATCATCAATCAATGAGTACGCGTAAATTAAAAATGAAACTTTCTAAACCAAATCTTAAACAATTAATTCGTGTCTGGATTAATTAATGGACTAATCCACAACAGAAAGTGTGAGTAATATCGCGCGAGGGGCTAAGTAAAAATTTACAAAGTCGTGTTAAATAAGGAATTAACTGCTATTAATATGCTGAACAGCGCATCCTAGTCGGCGAGGCGCAGAGGGAAAATAATGTCTACACAAATGTGTTTGATAAGGATAAAATTTTATTGATATGTTCAAAGTACAAGATCCGATGAAGTGGAAGCTCCTGTAAAGAAAGTAAAAGTAGATGAAAGGATAAAAGTTGGTCCGGAAGCGTGTTTTCGTAATTCCAGAGAAAGTAAAATTTAAATTTAACGAATATTCCTTTAAAGAAAAACACGTAGAGTCAATATGGACAACGTTGGAGAACATATGATTGTAACGCAACGTCCCGCTGGGAATATGTAGATTTCTTACATTTTACTAGGGTATGACTAAAGAAGTACGTCTGTTTGGAAGCCACAACCGACCGTTATTCGGCCGGGACTTGAGGAAGTTGTTTGTTCTACAAGTTATTGTTGTTGTGGTATTCAGTCTTGTGACTGGTTTGATTCAAACCTCCATGCTCAACTATCTTGCTCAAGCCTTTTCATTACCGCATAACTAGCACATCCCACATCCCCCTCAATATGCTTAGTGTATTTCATCCTTGCCTCCCTCTTCTGTTCTTACCCCACACACTTCCCTCCAATGCTAATCTAAGGAAAAGGAAATACTTCAAATGAAGCTCAGTAATGCATATAGTCAATTTTAGTAGAAAGATAGGACAAGGGACCACTTCCTTAGAGTAGAATGCAATGCACCTGTGATCAACTTACGCAATGTCCATTCTTCACGCATTTCCTAGAATTAAAGTGTGAAGATTGTAATTAGTGAATTTGTAGGTGAGATCTAGCTCAGATTTAGAGGAGTGGAGAGATGTTGAATCGGTCCTTGGACGTCGACTCTGATTAGCTCAGTTGGTAGAGCCCCCGGCTAGATATCGGCAAGTCCTGGGTTCGCGTCCCTGGTCCGACGCGACATTTTTCCATTCCAATCTTCCTCTAATGCTAATTTTACAAGACCCTCGTGTCTTAAAACGGGGCCTATTAATCTATCCCTTCTCTTGGTGAGCATCCTCCATATAGCTCGCTCTTCCCCTGTTCTACTTGGAACTTCCTCGTTTGTGATTCTATCCACCTTTCTGATTTTCAGCATTCTCCTATAACACCACATTTCACAGGCATCTATTCTTTTCCTTTCCTCGTTTCGCACCCATATAACGCCACGCTCCATACGAACATTTTTAGCAACGATTCACTCTTAAGTAAATTCCTATTTTTCGCGCAAGCCTTCTTTGCCTTTGCTATCCTACTCTAGTTATTATGCTTTCCAAGTAGCAGAATTCCTTAACTTCCGTCAAAAATCCCTTCCCAATCTGACACCCTTTGTTATTCCACTGTTTCCCAACTGCACTCCATTACCTTGGTTTTCCCTCTATTAATCCTGACATTGAACTCTTTCTGCCATTTTCTACATATAACATATAGCTAGAATAATAGCTGAAATAATGCGTCTAGTCCCAGAGGAAACAGAATACCGGAAATGTGGAACAAACACTGACCCGCTGTTAGACAACATATTGTTGCTGCACTCAATCATGCAGCGCTCTGTGCGGTAATCTTTTCATTTCCCCCAAAAATTAAGAGGGCCAACCCAAAAGTAAGGTCTACTATACTTTTAGATATACAAAGAAAGAATTTTCAATCGCAGTAGCGTTTAACAGATGAGTAAAAATGTTCGGTTAACCTATTTTTTAAGTGTCATAGCTATCCAAGAGTTTTATTGGACTGCCAAATTACTGGTAATAATGATTTCGAAACTTTCTTTCTGGGGTTTAATTTAAATATTCCATCCAGTCTTAAGCAGCTTTAAATCCTTATGCTCGTTTTCTTCACGGAATACAAAAATATGCTTCGGCATTATGTTCCAAGAAACTCAGTAACATAAAAATTGAATACTAAATCAGGATAATTCCCTTCCTGAATGTATTGTCGCTGGAAATGCAGCAGCTGCACCTTCGACTTGCTTTGAAATTTTCACTTAAGACAACTTTTTTTATTTTGAATATGGTTAAAAATTATTCTATCATTCACATTATAATTTCTTGCATTCATCGTTAATTCATATCTAAAGTAATTTTTCCATTTTGTCAATCACATTGCTTATGTAGAAGTTGTTGACATAATTTTTCATTTTTTAATAATCTGTATTGTTGAATTTGATAATCAGTACATCTGAGGAGCTACATTTTAGATTCCAGCTACATTCTTTTTCTTGTCACTTCACCTTATTTTACATTGCTATAAATCGTAAAAACTAAAAATGCACACAATAAAGTTAATAACTGCTATCTAAATACCTCATAGAAATCAGGGAATCACAAAAATACCGCGTAATACAGAAACAGCGTTGAACGGGGTCTTCCTTAAGTTAAAGCAGCATATAATCACAGAACACCCAATAGGCGACACTTTTGAGTGACACGTTTTCAATACAAGTAAATTGACGATTTAGAGATACAATTTGCATTTGGACTCACGTGCTTGTCGACTTAAAGTCGAAACTTTCAAATCTGAAACTAAATCATTTTAATAATTAATTAGAGTGCAGCTACGGCAAGAAATTTTAAGTACAACAACTTACCTGTCATTTGTAGCAGCAAAACCGTCTAGTTTTCGTACCATTTAATAATCATTGTTTTATTATCATTTTTCCTAAATGTACATTGTTTTTCTGTTTTTATATACTGTATGCGAATTTTTTTATTGGTTTTTCTTTGTTAAATGGCATTTAAATATATAATAAAAATATATAAATGAATATCAATAATGATCCACGCTGTCGCACTTATAACACCCGGTTTGCTATCTGGACGCAATCTGTATGAAGAAGATTAATGATAATACCCTCATTAAATATTTTCACACCGAAGTTTCTCAATCAGTAGCCATCTTACACGGGAAGACATATTAATCAAATTCTACAGTTTGTCTAGCAAGACTTACAGTTTGTATCCCTTGTTCTTGTTCTTGTCTTGACAGCCTACTAGAATGAATTCTTTGGCATTTGGATCCAACGTTCCATTTCTCTGCTCATGCCCAGCACAAATCAGGCCTTACATCCATATACTCTGAGATTGTCCAGCTTCACTTCTTTCCCAGATTACAGTTCTTCTGTGGGATTAAAACAGCGTTTTATTTCAACATTCACAATAAAACATGAATAAGCAATATGTAAAACATGGAGGCCAAACGAATGACTATAAACAACGATTCATCGTCTGAAAAGCTTATGTGTCTCTTTTTGCCTCGCCACAGATGCTACAATACAGTGAAATATTGCCACATCAACCCTACCTCTTGGTCTACGTAGACGATGGCTCAGAGTAGAAATGAATACGTAAAGTGACTCGGCGTCGGCGTCGTGAGCGTGCGGTGTAAGATTCGGCACAGAAGTTGTTGTAATGGGGGTACGTGTGGCCGCAGGCGTGGGCTTTCATTCTGCGAAAAGGAAAACCAGTTTCAACAATCGACCACAGGCAGAGTTGGTTGTGTTCCAGAATATGATAGGCGCAGAAAAGCATGATGGCGTCCGAGGAATGTAGGATTTGTGCCGATTGAGAGGCCTTGGTCGCAGGTTGTCCATGTGCCTCCGGGGGTCTCATGAGAATTGTGATGGCTCTGACTCGGGTTCCGTAACGGTTTGCCATAACATACCTCTGCCGACGAGGAGCCGACATCTTCTGTAAAGGCTGTCCGTAGACCCAAGAGTACGACATAGGACTCGTCGCCATAACAGATTACAGCGGTCTTGAGAGAGCGATTTAGACGTCCTAACGAGTCCATTGGAAGAGGTGTGATTAGCTTTCGACCTTGAAGAATGAATGGCCACACATCTTGGACAGAGATTGTAAAAGCATCGCCATGAACTGTCTTGATCAGTTGTTATGTGCCAATGCGAGTAATCCAGTCTGAGATGAGTTCTATTGCCACTGTTTCAGTCGTAATGTAAAGAATTGGAAACTCTTCTGGCCAACACGAAAACTAATCGATCGCGGTCAGTCGGCACCGTTATCACGAAGAGGTGGGAAACGGTCCGACGAGATCGAATTTGACATCATGGAAACGTCAACGTAGGACTGAAAGATCCGCCGAAGAAGTCACGATGTATCTGGAGATCTTAGGCAGGCAAGTACAAGCTAGAGGGGCGATTCTTGTGTATTCCAAGCCATACAGAGCGCTGTAATACCAGTGTTGCCTCCCATGTGGCTGTCATTGTAGAGGGCCGTGAAAATCTTTCGTCGAAAAGGAGTAGTAGCGTAGCTTGGGTCGCAAAGCATCTCGTTTCTAATGCGAGAGGACTTCGCCGACGACTCTATTCAGGCTCGCAGTTCTGGAAGGAAATGTCTTCGACTAAGGTGTCGTGGTTGGAGCTGATCGCCCAACCTTAGTTTCCGATGACGAAACTTCCTGGCAAGCAAACAACCTGCAACCTGGCTTGAGGGATACCTACTAGCACACACGGAAACCGATTGTGAGTATTGGTGGATGTGACAGCTTCAATAACAGGTTAGTAGGTCTGTATTCCTGCTGCCGATATCCAGAATCACAGGTTTGAGACGTACGAAACCCTGTAAGTGATAACTCTGCTGATGAGACGCAGGGAGTTGGAAGGATAACAAAGGCACGAGGTCTACCAGAACCTTCAGCGAAAAATCTGGAAGACTTCTGTAAGTCACATACAGTAATAATTATAAGTGTGATAATCAAAACTAAAATGGCAAGAGTAACTGATTCCATTCCTGTTTACGATGGGAATACGAATCAATTAAATTTAAATATTTTAACAATTAAACAGACGAAATCATGTGAGCATTTAACTCCACCCCACGATTTTAACGATGCTAAAAGCTATTTCCCTCCTAAATATTAAAGGTAAATTTATAATCATGGCCGCATAAATAATTAATGAGTAATTTATAATAGACAAAATTCAAACAAACAAACGTTGAATAAAATAATGTACATAAAGTGCAATAAGAATCCCATAAATTTGATCTCAGACGTTTCAGAATTATTCGGTAAATATCAGCAACGTCGTACCTCACATCATAACCTCATCAAAGGATCCTCCTGGAAACAACAACCATGCCTACCGAATCCTTCACAAATTTTCCGATATTGAGTGCCTACGGAATAACCTCCGAGATATCCTGTAAATAATAACCAACGACACCAACATACCCCCTTTGTGGTCTGGTGGATAGCGCCACAGAGGTCAGGGTTCGATTCCTTGCTTTCTAGTCTTTCTGTTGTGCTTTCACGTTCCGTAACTTAGCAAACTAGACTAAACAACAAATCAGTTACTCAATTAGATATTCGCTAATGGCCTTAGTTGTTGGTGCGACCACAAACGCGGAATTTAAAAAACACCAACACACATGCGCAAAGACCTTTCAGAATATTCCAACACCCGCGACAGAACTCGCAGATACTCGAAATTTTTCACGCACTTTCACGGAACTTAAGGACACAAGACAGATTTAGATCTACACCTATGGCTAGAACCACTAGACAGGCAAGTAGGTCGAATAACTTATTTGAGAAGCACACAAGTCCAAATTGGACATATGAAGTTTTATTTAACAATTAAACAGAAGGTTAAGTAGAAACCGAGAACGATACGCCATTTTAGAACCAGATATAGACGAGAAATCGTCACTCTAAATAACCTTACACAGAAAACGGTAAATATATAACTTAATTAGATACAGGATTGTCAATTAACTTACTTAATCTAAATTTTGTGTATAAATATTTGAATAAATACGGTTACATAAAAATAACAGTTTCAGGGAAAGCTATAAGAACTGAATATATACTGTAATATACAGTTTGTTACCCCTAATTAATTTGATGAATAGTTTGCCTGTAACGGTGGTGCTCCATACGAACTTTTATTATTGCGTGTAAATAAGACTGGTCTGATGTAACCCTCCATGCTAACCTACCTTGCGCAAGCCTTTTCATTTCCTTATAACGAACACTACCCACATACTCCCTAATCTGCTTAGCGCATGCAATCCTTGGCCTCCCTCGTCTGTTTTTACACCACACACGTACCTCTAATGCTAATTTTACAAGACCCTCGTGTCTTAAAACGTGGTCTATTAATCTATCCCTTCTCTTAGGCAACGTCCGTCATATTGTTCGGTTTTCCCCTATTCTGTTAAGAACTTCCTGGTTAGTGATTCTATCCACCCATCTGATTTTCAGCATTCGCCTATAGCACCATATTTCAAATGCTTCTATTCTTTTCCTTTCCCCAACTATCGTTCACGTTTCGCACCCATATAAGCTCCATACGAACATTTTTAGCAACGGTTTCCTATTCTTCACAGTTATATTACCCGTAAGTAAATTCCTCTTTTTCGCGAAAGCCTTCCTTGCCTGTGCTATCCTACTCTACATGTCTATTATACTTCTACCATCCCTAGTTATTACGCTTCCCAAGTAGCAGAATTCCTTAACTTCCGTCAAAATATCCCTTCCCAATCTAACACCCTTTGTTATTTCACTGTTTCCCATACTACACTCCATTACCTTGGTTTTGCCTCTATTAATCCTTATATCGAACTCTTTCTCGAGGACTCCATTCATGGTTTCCAAGTTTTCTTCTGACTCCCCTAATACTCGTCGGCAAAGCGTAATGTTTTTATTTCTTCTCCTTGCAATATGATTCGTTTTCCATGTTCCGTTTTAAGTTTCTTCATCGCCTGTTCTATATTTAAGTTAAACAGCTTTGGAGACAGACTGCATCCTTGTCTTACTCCTTTCTTGATTACGGCTTTCTTTTCTTGGTCCTCTATTCTAATTACTGCTGTCTGTCTTCTATATACAAAGTGGGCAAGGGTAGAAGAACGGCCAGAACACCGACATGTGCAGGGAAGTAATCTGCATATAGGAAGTGGGAAAAACTGATCATAAAATCTTTAATATGAAAGTGAAGTTTTGAAGGTTGGGAGATAATATAAGTGGCATCAGGGTGTTGCAGGGAGGGGGAAGCTGGAGGAAAAGGCGGGAGACGACAGAGAGGGCATTGAGATTGGTTAATCTGAATGTTGTGGAGGAAAGAGAGATTTTTGTCTTTTGAGTGTTGTTGATGGGATTGACAACAAGGAGATGAAGATGGACGGACCCCAACGCCGAGAAGAGGGAGCTGCTGCGCCACGGAGCATCTTCCCGCATCAGTAAAGAGAGGAAGCAAAAGCCTTGTCCATTCTTTCTTTCTGAATCAGTGCGCGTATTACAGTAAACTCTTTATCACTGTGGAGATTTCCACCATATTCATATTCCTTTATTTCTTACAGAAATTTGATGCCGTCGGTTCTCCGTGAGAATGCATGTCCCCACTTTACACCTGAGAAATTGTTAATACATTGTAAAAATTCAAGCTGAAAGCAGCAAAATCTAAATTATAATCCAAGCCCACCACATATACTAATGTTTTAATTTGCTTAAATTTGTATTTCATTATGTAATTTGTTAGCTTCTCTTGAATAAATATGTCTTCGTAAATACTATTTCAATACAGAAAATAATATTAAATCTAATGGTGTTTGAATGAAACTATTTTGTTGTTCTTTATAAAATACTAAAAGGTTTCTATTTAGCAAATCAATACTTCTTAATTACTATATATGAAGTGCTGAGAGGAAAAACGGACTAACCCACATTTTTTGTGTATTTCAGTTATTTGTGTTAACTGATGCCAGCATAAGATATTAATGCAATGAACATGAGTTTGAGTTCGCTTATATTCAGTTGTTACCAAATTAGGAGCTTTAACGTCGTTGCTCTCAAAAAGCGATAGCTATGAGTGAGAGCAACAGTGGACTGTGCGGTTTAGTCCGCTTGTGCTCTTCGCCTTTTCCCGTGACTCCGGACAGCAAGGAAGTTGAGCGTTTAAGAAACTGTTTCTACAGTCACCACCTGGAAGTGTAAGTCAGTGCAAAGCACTTTTCAACATGGAAACAAATAAAAAAATAATTTGCTTTTTCTGAGAACCTTTTTGCATGTGCAGTTACATTTTTCGTATTCAGGGACTTCTAGAGGTACCATACCTTCAACTGTGAAATTTCTCCCAGGATTTTATATAAACATACATAGATTTTCACACGGAAACACAAATAAATATAGATGATTAACTTTTTTTATATTGTGGAATCAACGAGAAAGACCATTTTCAATTTTATATTGAAAAACAATTTTTGGGCCACCGATCCTTATCCTGCAACAAATTGCTTCCCCTCTGGATACCATTGCCTAAAATTATCCTTATTGTCGCGTAGAAATATTTCGTTGATGGACGATTATTCATTACAGATATTTTTGCAGATTTGCATTTATCAATCAATATATGTACTCAGATGATATGTTCATCCAACAATGTCCGACTCGTGCAGATAATGCGATGCATTTCAGGTAAAAATAAGTGCCAGTTTTGATTGTGGAAATAGAATTCCATCATCAAAAAGCCAAAAATGTACGGGAAGGTCTGCAGAGTGATTCTTTGCTTAAGGAAGCATATGGAAATGCTGTCATAACTTTTGATCTAATGAAAATTTTCCAAGACCAGTAATATCAAGTATTACTGACGCCAGCTGTGGACATATTTCTTCGGTATCTACAATATGCAAAATAATGACGCGTACTTGTTCACTTGGAATGAGTCCATTGTGTCCAGAGGGCCGCAAGAAATTGCTTACTGTTTATTGTATTTTATACGGAAATTTGTAAGAACTGAAAAACTGATCATGCACTCTGATCAGTGTGGAGGACGGAATAGGACTATGCCCAGCAGCCCAGTGTATTATGTAAATGAAGTAGAACAAAACGTTTTAGTTAGTGGAAAATAAATATTTTCCTTAATGAACATTGGAAAGAAGTTATAGTGGCCGCCGAGAAAGTTAATCAATATGAATGCAGAATGTTTCTTTTCAACAAAACGACTTGAAACGAATATCACTAATAGAAAGATGTCCTCTAATAATTGTTAAATGCAATAGTTGAACATACAATGGCTTCAGTTCGTATCCAAGTGGAAATTTAATTACAGAAGTAAAAAATAAAGACCTGATCAGTTTGCCCAATTTATCACAATTTCTACTTAACTTAAAAGCCACTTGCAGTAATCAAGGAAGGTTGTCTCTCCTGGATTTTGGGGATGTTTCCGTGGTGGAAAAATTTTCCTAACAAGTAGAAAATAATGTAAAATATTACATGAAACGTATAAAATTTATAATATATTTTCATCATAAAGGTTGATTGCGTGTTATTGAATGTGTGCAATAAATAGTTTTAATACTCATTGTACAAATGGACTTTTCATTTTAAATGTAGAAACACTCAGAGTGAAAATGGACTAACCCACAAAAAAATTAATGTAAGCGTGTATAAAGTGATATTTGTATTTTAGAGAGCTTCAATAAAGCCACAGTTAACTGTATTAACTTTTAAACACTCAAATGGTACCCAAATAAAACAATCTTTTTTAGCGAATACTAAGATGCCCATTTCCTCCACATTCACTTCCTTGGGGTTAGTCCACTTGTGCTCTCAGTGCGTCATATATATAATGCTTCTTTTAAAATTTTCAAGAACTATTTAACCTACTTTTGGGGGCTAGTGCAATTAAATATTTAGAATTAGTAATCGATTTAAGAAAAAAAAGATGTCTGGTAAAGGAAAGGAGAGTAAATGCTTAAGTAGCAACAGTCATAAATGTAATTTATCCGTTAGCCCAGTGATGAGAGGGATGAAATGTTCTATCCGGTCCGCGCTACATTATTCATAATCTGACGAATAAAAAAAGAATACAGGCTATAAGAAAAATAAACATTTTCCTCTTTTTTTTCTCTGTTTCGTTTTATAAAAGCAGTCACAGTTTCATTAATAACATTCTCCTTCATAATCTTTCAGTCATGAATACGGTTTAGTATCACAAAAATACAAGAACTTTGTAAAATGTATCATTGTTACTTAATTTAAAAAATGTTATTTTTGCGCTCCTATTTTTTTTCCTTTCGTTTGACCCCCTCTTTTAAAAAGTTTGCCCATCACTGCGTTAGCCTATTATAGTGCATTATTAAGAATAGGCGCAACTAAAACTGAGATTTTGATTGTTAATCGCGTGAGTAACCATGAGGTGTTAAGTGCGACCATGTGGAGAATGTAAGGAAAAACTGACGGTCCGAGGGTGGGCCATGGGGAGAATATAAGAAACGCCCAAGCACGAGGGTGAAAACAGATTCTCTGGCGCAATCTGTAGAAGGTTGTTGAGTTATTACCTGTAAGGGTGCGACTGCCACCAAAATGTTTAAAAAAGTATGGAAGGGGAGATGGGGGATGAGCCGCTGACACGACATCGAAGTCGACGGCCCAAGATGGTCCATGAGACGCTGCACAAGCTGACTAAACCCGACGTCGCCAAGGACCTGCAGATAAGTTTCATTCACGGTAGCTCTTTGGCATTTTAATGGTTACGCAGACAACGTAAATTCGTTTTTTTCCTGGGCCAAATTTATCACACGGTTAACCCGAGATCAAAGAATTTCGTAACTGAGTAGTCGTTAGTATAACAAAATGTATATGTAAAATTTGATAAGGATTGGTTCGCCAAATTAGTTTAAAATAAATTACTCTCTCTCTCTACATCATATTGTGAATCTTTTTAACTCCCTCCCCCTTTATTATATTTATACAAATGGAAATTAGGACAGCCTCTCTGGCTCCCAACAAATTAGAGTACAGTACGCCACATTATGTTTGAGCAAATAAAGTAAGATCACCTCAACGAAATAGAATTGAGAGAAAATTATAAGAGAATAAAATTCATATTTCCCTATAATGATGTGCATATCAAGTACCATATTAAGCATTATTCAAACAGAAAATCCATTCTTCGTATATTTCAAGATATGTTGAAACGAACGTTACAAGCTATCAGTTTTTGATCTTCTGCACTGTTCTTAGACGGAACCTTGAAACCCTTTTACGAAGTATAAGTTATAAAATGACAGTAGGAACTGTCATACCTGGCGCAGGGCAATAAGCTAATGGGAATATATTCCATTATGTATCCGTAATACACTTGGAAATGAACTAAACTCAAAATGCTAGTAAACAACAAAGACACGCCAACAATAAAGCAACAACAATTTCATAGTAAGGACTAATAAAAATTCGTAATTCATCTCATTAAAGTAATAACTAAAAAGGAACAAATTTTATGAATTAGTTAGGACTGAAATACTGGAAGTATATATGGAATCTTTAACAGATGCCTTGAAAACCACAAAAAAATACGTTACTTATAAAGTCGCAACATAAATAAACATTACAGAAAAGTCAGTTTTGTGAAATGAAACTACTAAAAACCAAATTGGGAATGTTATATATATTGCTGTACAATTTGGCTATTTTTCTACGTAAAATTGTTCTGGACATCTTTCATTTGAAACATAATCGGAAATATAATAACAATGGATTTTCTGTTTGTATAATGCTAAATATGGTACTTGATATGTACATTTAAAAAATATTATAATATATAGATGCTTTCTTGCCGAGTAATTGGCCTCCAAACTGGTCTGCATTTGCCGCGAGAAAATTTGGTGGTTTTGCATTTGGCATTGATAGATATCTGAACGGCCAGCTGTACTACTTTACTGATGATGCCACTACATTATGGGCTACAAGTTGTAACGATAAGCAAAGCTACACACATATCTGGTCCCTAGAATTGATTTGACACGGGATCAAAGTTAACCCGTTTTGCAGAGCGCGCGCTTACGTTACATTCAGAGTCCTAGAGTCGTCGTAATACTTAGGAACCCAACACGAATAAACTTTTTTTTTGTATATACGAACCTGCTCTTTATAATGATACTATTTAAATCCAAATTACGAGTGACACACGTTGGGATATATTACTATAAAATATGGCTATTTTCAAAGCAAGATTTTTCTCTACTTTCATTGCAACGTCTCTGGAAATATAAGACCAATAGAGTTTCTGTTTAAGTAATTATTAATATGGCTCCTGACATGTACATTAACAAATAGTTGTTGTAATCGGCCTCCAAACTGAGGTCCGAATTTGCCGCGACCATATTTTGTGGTGACTTTAGGAGTGATACATATCATAACGGCTACTGTACTACTTCTTTGATGATACCACTACATTTTGGAGTAGAAAGTGTGCCGATAAGCCAAATTTCGCTACTATCTGACCACCAGAACGGATTTGAGGCGAGATCAAAGTTGGCCCCCTTAGCGTATCGCGAGCAATACCGCAGCAACATAGTTAACTTCCGAAGCCTATATCTCATATACACCGGCAGATCCCAACATAAAAATAGATGTTTTGTATACACAAAAGACTACTATTTCTAATGGCACCATTTTTTTAAATTGGGAGTGACGTATTTTGAGATATTTTAACCTGAAATTTGACTACTTTTACATGTAAAATCTTTCAGGGCAACTTTCATGAGGAATATCTCAAAACATATGAGTATAATAGTCTTTCTGTTTCTGTATGTATTAGTATGGTACATTATCTCCTGGTTTCCAAAATGTGGTGACATATACATCTTATTCTGCTGAGTAATTCGCCTCCAAAATGACGACAAAGTTTGACACGACAAAATTTTGGGGCAACTTTGGCTTGAGCAGACAGACATCAGTACGGCCAGCCATATTACTATTTTGATCATTTCACTGCATTCTGTGCTAGTAGTTGTATCGATAGGCCGAGTTTCACACTTATCTGGACTCTAGAACCGATTTGACAAGGGATCAAAGTTGGACTTTTCAGAGGCGTGTGCGTGTTAAAGTGGTGACAGACCATTGAAGATGGTCTTGTAACTTCTGAACCAGTGTACAATGAGCTCTAATATTTTGCACGTGTTTAATTGGGATATGGGTTTACTTCCTTACAAAGTTTCATGAGATTTGGAGAGGGTCGAATGGGAGCCGTAGGTTGTTTTTCGGTGATTTGGCATGGAATGACCCTTACGGAAAATAGGAAAACAAACTACGGAGGCAAAAATTAACATCGTTAAATTCAAAGTTACTGTTGCATTTTTGCAAATAACAAACCTGTACGGAAGAATCGAACAATTGGAAAAAGATTAGAAAGAAGAAAGGGAAGCGGCTAAGAGCTAAATAGTTCAACCCTCTCTTACATATGCGAATATAACCAAAACAGGAGGAGGCACTACAACAAACCAGAAGGTACCAAGGTAATTATCACGTGAATCGTAATGAAGACACTAGAAAACTGGAAAAAAGAATCATAGACATACTGAAACCCAGACAAGAGAAAATAAGAATAAGAAATTTAAAGATAAACATGAAAACTATAGTTATGAAACGGGAGACAAGACTGAAGGTGAGAAAATACTGCCGAAAGTTTAGGACCTTACCCCTCTGTAGTTATTACAGTATTCAAAATTAAATAAGAAAAACACTTGACTTACAATGAGAATTTATAATAACACAAATAGTTTGAACTTAAGTAATATTAAAATAAGCTGAAAATCGCCAATGATAAAAGAAATAGTGAAATGGTGTTATTATTTACACACTCCAAGGTCGAACAGCTGATCGCTGCCTACACTCATATCCGGCAGAACACGCTTTAAACACGGATAACTTTAACAAAAATGTATACCATTGGTTAGCAAAATTCAAGGTTCATAAAATGTTCAGCAAACAAGTTCACCTGATTAGCAGAAGTGGCGTGGGAGTGAAGTCAGACTCCCAGGAATTCCGGCTGGATCCTCGACAGGCAAGTGACAGTCTTGGCGAGTGATGTCGACCACCGAGTTCTGGATGGAACCAGATGTGTTGCAAGTAGCAGGGTGAGGTGTCGGATGCTTAACGCTAAACTAGGAAGAAGTGCCGACTTTGTGTCCAGCACGGACTAGCAAACTAACGGCTCTCCCCTCCGGCGCTTCGAGAACAAGTATAGTTCTCACCACCGAATAAAAAATAGTGGGGGATAAAAAGTAAAGGGGATGATCGAACTACTAAAAATGCAAATCCTAAGATAATAGAACGATTAAAAGAAGGTAAAGTAGATAGTAAATTATGAGATAGTTTCCTATGTCGACAGGTATTAAAAAAGATGGTAAAATATATAATTAACGTCAAGAAAAGAATGCATTGACTGCTCTGCAATCGATATTGGGCGGAGACTATGTTGGACGATTCTGGAAATATCTCAATAATTACAGCTCAACTGCGTAGAAAACTCATTGAAACCATTTTCGAGATAGAGAAATCAAAAATGTGAATAATATAAAGATGCCATTGATCAAGTTATCTGTAACTCTGAACATCTGTTTATCGCGACAATTGAATGTATGGAAAAAGACAAGTAAAATGAAAAGTAAAAGAAATATTTTGGATAAAATTTTTTTAAAAAAATAGGAGAATGTTTCTATCTTTTCATAAAAGAATTCAGAAACCGAAATATTGAAAATAGAGGGTCATATCAGAAAATTACAGATATAAATTCGATTCTCCGTGAAGAAATTCTATTCTTGGTTTAAGAAAGGAAAGAAAAAAATTGCAAAAGCATGTGACGCAGTGGCGATCACTGTTCATATTACGAGTATCAAAGACTCTCTATATCTACAAATCCCATGAACGTAGGCCTGTTTTTTTCTTATCCTGTCTTATAAAATTAGACGTAAAATATTGCTTCTCTTGTTCCTACATTCTTCCTAAAACCAACCTGATCTTGTCCTAACTCGCATACCATGTGTCGTTCCATCCTCCTAGATATTATTTTTTTAAATATTTTCATGCATGAGATACTGAGCTAATTGTTCTGTGCTGTTCGCATCTATCAGCCCCAGTCCTCTTCGGTATGGGTATAGTTATGTTTTTACTAAAAATCTTCTAGTATTCTTCCTGTTTCGTTGATTTTGCAAACTATCCTGAACAACCATGTTCTCGTTAAAGGATCCAAACTCCAAACTAGGCAGGTAGAAGGAGAAATTAGAATAATTTAATAATCTAATAAAACCGGGTAGTTCAAATACTAACGCTGAAGCCTTGTCGATTATTCGGCCAAATTTGTCAGTAAATTATGTAAATGAAGATATAGTGTGCCACAAGGGAGTAATAATATATTATCAGATTGTAATCTATGAAACGGTATATCTAAGTGAATAAATAACGCTTTAATAGTAGAAATTTCTACCGAAATAAAAATCATGAAAAGCCTTTCGAAAAATTAAATGTTGTGTAGGGTGGTGTGTTGGGAATAAAATTACAGGGTATTTAAAAGATAAATAGGGAACTTATTAAAAACAACTTAATTAAGAAAATATTTACTAAGCTTGGAGGAACGGAAAAGCAATCTTATCTTTAAAATCGCACGTTAAACCTTGGATAATAACCTCCCTAGTCGTCAAGGATTGGGAAACCTGATAACGTACCTGTCCGTCGCGTCGCCTCTCAGTATCGACAGGTTGACCAAACGCCGGCTCCCGACCTTTTAGATCGATTTTCTTTAGACCACGAAAACCCATTGGTTGAGGCAACCACGTGGTATTTAAATATTTCGAGCGCGTTTATGGAAATTCCCAGTTCATATCCCTATCTGCCGGAATGACATTCCTGGGGATTAGGGAATTAGTGGCGGACTAGGGTATGGATTTACTAACGCCAATTCCAGTTCCCAATCCTGGCTAACTTTGTATTAAGAAATCTCAACTATTGAGATACCAATTGATAGGCTTAGTCTTATTAAAGAAAAATTCTTGACTGTTATATGTCAGTTCTCGAAAATCATTAGAATGTACCCCTTAAAACACTAAACGCGGTATAAGTAACAAAACAGTACAAACACGTACAAATTCCAGACGAAGTAATAACCGATTCGGGAACTTAATGTAATAATAGGCAATAAAACATCATGAACTGACACAGAATTAAACTACTAGTGTAAATAACCCACAATCAAATGACGTTGTCGACATATACTATTCGACAATGATCGAACATTTACGTCTAATGATCTTAAAGCAAATTGCAAGCAGTTCATGTTTGAAAAAATTTCATATGTAACATAGCATAAAACAACTCAACGCATTCAGCTACACTAATTACGCCGGAAGAAATAATATTCGGAAAGAATAGAACCAATTTATTCCCAATAGAGCGCTCTACACAAGACCTGTAGAAAAAACACTTTATTAAATTATTTAGAATAAGAAATACCATAAAATCGAAACTAGAAATGGACAAACAGCAAAGATATTTAAAAAGGGAAAATGTACTTGTAAAAGAATAGGTAAATCAATAAGAGACTCTATAATTCTACAGAGATAAAATCATATAACGCTAGGCTAGGAAGAAACAGGATTAACCAATTAAGACGACCACGAAAATATGTTGTTGCAGAACTGGAGTCTAGAGACGGGACGTAGAAAATATTTCCAACGACTTATATGTTACGGAAATTGATCGCTATGTATATTGTAAGTATAACATTATTAATATAAACTTAGAATATCACGATATCTACAAACATTAAAATAAATCCACCAATATCTATAGTCAAGAATTATAGACATTTGTAAATATGTTAAAATTAAATATCGGAAGGTTAACGGATAAAATGAAACTTCTATTTAATGCCAGAGATAAAAGAGGAATAATTAATTAATCCTCAAACATATATTGGGAAATTTAGATTCGGCAGATGGGGAAAGGTACGACGAAATGATCAAACAAATTAAATATTACTGCAAAATCAAAACAAAAATACTGGATTGCTATAAAAAAGGTAACAAATTAAACGAAAAATTGAAAACATTCTACACAATTAAATTATTCCAAAAACCCGTGTCCTTCAATTTCATCATTATAAGAGCAGGCAATTCACAAAAACATAGGGTCATTCCATGTCAAGTGTCCTGATTTGAGGAACGATTCCCGCGCGAACATTTCCGATTTTGATAAAATTTAAAGTTTGTACTATGAAGCCTTAGATGAGCATATGCAAAATTTCCGTTCTAAATATGTATTTATGACTGACATTCGAGCTTTTTCGTCGGAGACGACGTCGTTTCAAAAGTGCCACTATTGAGCTTCAATAGCAGATTACGAAAATAATAACAAATATTTAAACAAATTTCATAATATGTATTATGAGCCCAACTTGAAATGAACATGCGGAGTTATATTAGCTTAGAATACATACCAAAATGAATGGAAATACATTAAATTTACATTTATTAATTGGCAATATACAATAAATTAAACAAAATACGAAGCCGGGCTTTTTTATGATTTAACAATATATACTTGATACAATATTTACAAACATTAAATTTCTAACAAAAAAACAGGTAGACACATGAGATCTATTCTCGGGTTGTATTTAAGGACCTTCTCATAGAAGCAGATTTACAGACAAAAAAGCCCTACGCGTAATTGGCAGTACAATAAAACGTGAAATTTTTTTATAAAAACTACAATTACGTCTCCTCCTTTGCCTCTAACTGGTTGCTCGTCCTCAGATCTAGTACCGGTCCCCTCTCAACTTCCTTGTTGGAAAATAAGCATCTCAGATAAGCTTTTTGTCAGATGCCACGATCAAGAGCATTCCATCTTCTATCATCAAATTCACGACCACTCAAAATATTGTAGCAGTCACTCGATCCTTCTCTTATTATTATCACACAGACTCTCTCTGCATCAATCGCATACTCATAAAGCCCATTGTCAATTACAAATCGAGAATGGCCAACTTCTTAGTAGCCCGATTCTTAATGTTTAATGCTCCAAAATCCATTTAGCGTCCCTTTTAATAACTTTTCCCCGCTCCATTATTAATTTCCTTCGGTAACGGGGCCCGATCCTCTCCAATCAAAAGTATTTATCTTTAGACTTTGGAAGGAGTAATTCAAACCACTCCACCGAAGTTTGGGGAAAACACAAGTTCTCGTCACAGTCGGTTCAACGCCTTTATATAACCGCCAAATTTCGTATTTCGTTGTGTTTTACTATTACCATTACAAACTCATAACCATAAGCATCATTTCGGCCGTTACCGTCGCTGGAGACGGTCCGCGACACTAAATTATTCGTATATAATTCATGTAATTCTTCACATGTACATTCAATAACTTTTTCGGCTGAGGGAGTCAAGAAGTAAATATAATCAATTGTTAAATTTCACCCCTGAGGAAGTGTCAAAACGTCGTTTTTTGAATAAATAGTCTTTTTATTTCTCATAACCTTATGCATCAACGTGATCCTCACTATTGATGAGATCGAAACAAGTTTAACATTCTGTAGTATACAATAAATCCACAGTAGCATCATTAATGAAGAATATAGGAGAGGAATTATTAATTAAACACGAGAGAATGTTGGGGATATTACCAACAAAGTCTAGTTAGTATTGTCGGCCACGAAAAAGAGAACGGAAAGGCTCGCGGAGTCGGAGTTTACGTGATCGTGGTGTGGGGATCACAGGAACTTTCTGGAAAGTATAAGTGGGAGGGACTGATCGAGAGATGGCAGTGAAATTAGTATGTTGTGGAGCCGTGTATCTAAGCCACGGAGTAAACGTGCGCAACTAGTTTTTCATCGCTGGTTGTTAGACACTCGCGCAAACGACTCCACATCTCCTCGCCGGTACGTTTGAATTCTTTCTTAAAACGTCTTTCAAACTGTATTTTAAAGCTGTCAATTGCAATGTACAACGGATATTTAGTAGTTAATGTGGTGGCCACCACAATGTGCTGATTGGTAGATTTTTCAGTGTCCTCTAAAAGACGCAGGGCGAAGGAAACGCAGCGGAGAGTTGTGGCGCACGGTTACTACACTTTGCATTGGCGTGCTTGTGTGTTGGCAGAGATTGACCTCTATAACCTGAACTTAGAATTGTTAAGTGTGGCAAACCAGAAACGACGACAGAGCAAAGTGGGCAAGCCTAAATTGTTCAAATTTTGAGGGTTGGCGAGTGATCTTCTTCACATAGCCACCCACAGAAACAGTAATTTTGACAGTAAGGTGCTGAAACTCATGATATGCATATGTTACGGTAACGATAGTTTTCTGTTCTACGTAAACTATAAATGTGAAATCAGTCGGTCTGTATTTTGTAAACATCACTTTAGTACAAAAGGGTCCATTTTAGTAGTTTTTTATAATATAATATTTCAGCAGCAAGTTGGTTTGAACCGTCCACTCAGACTGGGTCGGCAGCGTTACAGGCAGAATGGCAGCACAAAATGAAGAACTTTCGTATCGTTAAAGAGAATTAGCTCATTTGTGTAAAACTTGCTTATTTAACTGCTGGGCATAAAGCCAACTAGAGTCAGACAGCTGAGTATTGCTACTTACATTCTCGACGGGACACAGTAGCTTTAAAGTTGTCTAATTTTGCGTGTATAAATTTCATTGTGTAATTTGTTTTTGTTCTGTGAATACTATTTCAAACAACAAATTATTGTCAAATATGAAAGTGTTTGTAATAAATCTATTCTTGTTAACAGATAATCGTTTCAGGATATTACGAATGAAAATTAAACATTTGCATGAACATTTAACCATGATTCTTATCAAAGGGGATAGATGGGCAATCGAGAATGTAGACGTAGTAATTCAGAATTTAAAGGTAACTTTCTACAGGCAATAAAAAATTGTTGTTAGAGAGATTTAATTGAGCAAGCGTTACAAAATTGATGCATCCGTTAACGATACCCAAGTAGTTTATGCCTCTGGCCGCATTTTAAAATACCCACGCGAGTTTCATCGTGGGCTGCTTGCGTTCCACGCGTAGCTCTCTGGTGTGTAGGGTTTCACAGACATTACCTGACATTCAAATAATTTCGACGTACCAAAGGATTTTCTCTTTCTTAACCACACCGCAGTTTAGAGTGTAATGTCTCAGCAACTATACACGGTTGAAGAAAACATGACAAAAATGATACTTTAATTCCAGTCAGCTAGGTACGCACTTCCCGGGAGTCATGTGCAGTTTGTCTCGTTCTCAGCACGTCTGTCACATGCCCAAATCTTGACTTCTGTAGCTCTCCTCCTGGACAGAGTGGCGACACATCCACCTGCTGAACTCCCCGCAAACCGTGAAAAATTCAATGTTTCGAAATTTTATTCACCTGGCCTCAATAGCCAATAAACGTAGCCCGATTGTCCCTCCATCTATTAGTTCACCATTTCTTAACTCTCGCATTGCGTCCAACCACACGCACACGACCCCACTCCACATGGCTCTAGCTTGCTCTCTACGCAACAATACGTCTTTTCCATTGGCGGTGTCTCTATCACCGCCTTGCCTCATAGCACAGGGAAGTAACCAGAATGAAATTAATAATTCCTTATCATGGGGAATTATGCTGGAGCGCCTCTTACGCTCATCAGTAATAACAATTGCACTATTTAAAAATACTACGTAAGTAAATTGAGGACGACTGGCCACAATTCGATGGGCAACCTTAATTAACGTTTTAAATGCGGTATCAGTTTGTGGTGATTCATGACCCTTACAGTCGGGTAAAGCAAAAATAATTTAGTTTTTGTTATTTACGTATACAGAACGGAAGACGAGAATGGCTTGGTGGGGCTGAGTAGGCGGGAAATGTCGGCGGGAAAACGTCACCGTCTGCAACATTGTTGATGGCCTGGAAGAGATTAGATTGGACAGTAGTTGCAGAGAGGCTGCCGGAGAGAGACGCTAGGGAGAGACGAAGCAGTGGCAGAACAAGGCGACATGTATAAAATTTAGTTTCTGCACATTTAAGAAAGGAGATTCATTTGGTGGGAGTACAGAAAATAAAAAGACAACATTTGATCTGAAGGAGAGGCACTAGAGAATCTTAATATGAAGAAGACGTGACCCAGGAAAGGAACAACCGGCATACGAACAAAAACGAAGAACGACGTCATCGGGCGTTAACATCCGGTAACGGCAATTTACCTCTGTTTTTCCACACAAACCATTCTCGTCTGATTCGCGAATTTAATTTTCAACTATATCGTTCATCACCCGCGTTCCCGGCAGCAGCCATTTAAGAAGCTGCGTAGAGTATTATTTTTGCTTTTACCGACTGAGCTAATGATTAAATTGATATCGTAAATTTATGTTTTCCACTATAACTTAATTTGAGTTATATTTCTATTCAAATTAAATATATTATTATTATTATTATTGTTCGTTTGATTGTACAAAAATATATTTTTGATGGTGTAACCAATGAACACCTCAAGTTTTATAATACTATATATTGTACTGAAGAAAAGGCTTTGGTCTTTATTAATTAAACAAGGAATGAATATATAATTAAAATGGAAGTATGATTTCATAAAAAACTCCAATTTACAAGCTAAAAAGATTCAAATTTATTAATACGAATTACAAAAAAAAAGTTAAAATGCGTACAGAGCAAAGTTTATACTTTGGGATCTAATTACACTCTCCTTTTCCCAGGGGATTTTGTTCCAAGTAGCAGATACGTTTTAAAATCAAATCAACTGTGTCCAATGGATATGATAGTGGGCGGATCTCACCAGCGTCCAATTATTTACGGCTCGGTCGTCCTTATTCAGGCCATCAGCATACCAGCAGCAAGGGTGAAGGGGGCGATGTCGATGAAGGCGCGATGCTCCAACTCTCCAGGTTCACCGAAAACTGCTCAGGCTGTTGAGAGAAGCAAGCATATTGCAGGCTTGCGCACTCTCGCCCGACACGTAGCGCGTCCACCCTTCAGGAGTCTTGCGGCAGTTACGGGGAAGTTTACCACGGGTTCACATTCCTCCTTAACTTGTCTTTATGGTGGCCTCCCCCGCCCCCTCTTCTGACCATCGTTTCGCCATTGTTCGTAAAGCTGCAAAAAACGTCCACGTCCAGACACGCTGTCTTGCCATCGTGATAACATTTATTAAATACTGGATTTTCGATAATGTACGCCACAATATATTGTAATATGCACAATAAATTTTATTATAAATCAAGAGAAACACGTGAGACAAGTCGTTTTGGTGTTTCTCAGGAACAGAAATTATTTAAGTAAAGTAATGCTCGACAGCGGAGGGAACCAAACCAAAATGGGATAATTGACAGCGGCCAACGAGCGGAAGGTTTTCGCACGCTAGCAGCAGTTTTAGTTTCGTCGTCGTAATTTAAATAGTCCACAGACATGCTGGAGGAGAAGGATGGTGCTCTGAATAGTGGCGCAGAGCAGATTCTATTACTTACGCAAAAATCGAAAAGAGCGACTGCAGTATTAAAGATCGTTAAGTGTGTGCTGAGTCGTAATACTGGAAATTTGTTGATGGCTAATATATTGACATGTTAAATTTGGATAATGAGAGATTGACCCCAGCAGCATTTGGGTCAAACAAAAGAGTGAAGTGAGATAGAAGTTAGCAAACAGTCATACATATCCGGTAGAAAGTGGCAAATGCGTTGAAGAGGAATTGGGTGACGTCCAATACGAGTAAAAATTATTACAGTTCCATTATTTGCATAAATCTAAAAGGGAGGTAAGTGAAAAAGCTTATGTCAACGTAGCAATATTCATGCGCCATCAAACTTAAAATCATTTAGTATTTTATATAATTAATTAGTAAGTGAAAATCAATAATTGGTTATAATATTAATTCTAGAATTTTTACAAATTTACTCATTGATTATTAACTTGTATTTTGATAATATTTAATTCACACATATTAAAAGGCCCAATACATTACCCCTGTTATGAGAGTTCTAATTGTAACTGTAAATATTTTGATTGTAATAAAATTAGATATTGTATTATTAAATAGTTATTAATTTATAAAACACATTTCAAAAAATATATCATTTGATTATTTTTAATTTAATTAAAAACAAAATAAATTATGATTCATTTAATAAATGGCTGACGCAAGTAAAGCGGTAAAGCTATGCTGTGCATTCGGTGTCCGCGTGATAGGGTGCTACAAATGGCCGACGCTGCGCGGGAATTTGCAGACCTACGATTGGTGGATGAGGTAATGTGATCGTGGTCTTGCAGGTTGGCACAACTTTAATTTTAATCATAAAGTTGGTAATCTACAGGGCGTGGTGATTCCTTCATTCTCCGCCAACAATTCGCAAAATTCGTTGACGTAACTTAATTAACTACTTATCGCAGACTTTAAATACTTCCCTGCGTATCACCACCTAAATCTGGGAATGATTCGATAGCCGTTAATTACCACGTGGCCGCTAAGATTCGCGGACCACCGCACCTCCGTCTAAGAGGACTCCCCGTACGCTTCCGCTTTCGTCAGCCCACGACAATACGTATCCTCGACAATAATGCCTGTTTGTGTCGTGGCGCGAAACTTACCCAACAGGTCGTAACTCGCAAGCTACAATACTCGGCTGGCATTGCTTTTGTATGGGAATGTAACTGTATACGTTACAATAAATATATATGTATATGAAATCCCGATACCCCGTTTATTTTTTTTATTAAGGCTCGTGTGGCTCGGAGAGTTGTCCCCGTTTGTGGATTGGCGGACGATCACATCTACCTGCCTGAGATCGCAAAGTGAGATGAGGAGTGGACACACATTTCGTTATAATACAAACTTATTATCTCGTCATGTTGTTATGCATTTATCGTTGCATGTCCTCGGCTGTACTTCCCCTTTGATTTCGGCCGTGAAACAGTAATAAAACCATTAAAGCATTTCCAGCCAAGCTTGTGTTCGTCCAACATTGAGCCGTTCCTGGATCACTATCCTAATGCCAGAATTCTGAAGCCTGATGCTCATCACCATGCTAGTCTCCAAGTTCGTAGTAAAGAATTAAACGACGGACAATGAGGACAAGGCGGGCGGACATGTGACAAGAGTGTAAGGTCACACTATAAAACAATTAATGGGGAAAGGACAGAGATAGAAAGAAGATGACTTACCTGAGGTTCATAGATGGTAGACACCTTGTGAGGTTTAGAGAACTTGAATTTTCGGAGGCACCGCCCCCTTCATCAGAAAGTTAGGAAGACATTTCCAGTGATCGGCTAGCCGACGATATATATATATATATACATATAAATGTGTGTATATCGCTGGTAAAATAGTCCTACATTCTGATCCCTAGGAGGGGACTACTGGGGAGGATGTCATCAGAAAGACAGAGTTTAACCAAGCTGGTAGGATAGAGAATTTAAAAAGAGAAATGGAAAATTTATAGTTAAAATTAGTTGAAGTAGGAATTAATTAAGTTATATGGCGGGGAGAGCAAGATGTTCGGTCGGATGAATATAGGGTAATTAGAACAAAAGCAATAATGTAATAAATAAAGGCTAGGGCAAAGAGTAAGTTATTATAAACACCACAGTGAAAGATTAGTTTCCATAAAGTTACCACAACCAACGACAATAACAAAACTTTATATGCCCAAAGTGCTACGGTGGAAGAAGAGATTGAGAAAGTCTATGAACAAATATTGAAGTATGTCAAACGAAATGAGAATTTGATAATAATAGGTGATTGAAACGGAGTAATAGGAAATGAAAGAGAAAGGTACGTAGTTAGGGACAATGCACTTGGTGAAAGGAATCAAAGGAGACAGGCTAGTAGATTTTACACAGAGCACAAACTAGTAGGGACAAATACCTTGTATAAGGATCATGAAAGAAGACTCCACATGTAGTAGAAGCAAGGGGACACTTGCAGGTACCAATTAGACTACATAATGGTGAGACAGTTATTATGATGTTGATTATGAAATGCAGGTTGAAAATTAAGCATGAGATCGTAATTGTAAAGAGCAGTACAGACGACTGGAAAATGAGATAGATAGGAAATGCAAAGCAGATAAAGAGGCTTGGCGGCAAAAGATTTCATTGTGAAAGGGAAAATAGACGCAGCTTATAGTGAAAAAAAATAAACTTCCGAGAGAGGAAAAATATTAGCAAGAACATCAGAAGAGCGGATGAGAAGCCAATTCTAGATAATATGAAAGGAATATCTGTAAGATATATGGAAAAAAGGAACGTCAAATAGACTTAGAAAAAGCGTTTGATAATGTGAACTGGAACAAAATATCAAGAAAGGAGGCTTACACATAACCCCTACAGAAGTACTTTGAATAGAAGATCAAAAAAAGAAAGCCGTAATCAAGAAAGGAGTAAGACTAGGGTGCAGTCTGTTGCCAATGCTGTATAAATTAATATAGAATCAGCGATGAGTAATGTTAAAACGTAATATGGAAACGGAATCACTGCAAGTAGGAGAAATAAAAACCTTAATCTTTGCCGATGATATCGTAGTATTAGGGGAATCAGAAGACTTGGTAACCATAATAAATGGCATGAACAGTTTTGAGAAAGAGTGCAATGAGGATTGATAGAGGGTAAAACCAAGGTAACGGAGTGCAGTTTGGGAAAGTGGAATAACAAAGGGTGTTTGATTGGGAAGGGATATTTTGAAGGAAGTTGAGGAATATGCTACTTGGGAAGCGTAATAACTAGGGATGGTAGAAGTATAGTAGACATAAAGAGTAGAATAGCACAGGCAAGGAAGGCTTTCGCGAAAAAGAGGAATTTACTGGCGGGCAATATAAGTATGAATATTAGGAAATCATTGCTAAAAATGTTCGTAAGGAGTGAGGGGTTATATGTGTGTGAAACATGGATGCTAGGAGCTGTGGAAAGGAAAAGAGTAGAAGCCTTTAAAATGTGGTGCTGTAGGAGAATGCTGAAAATCAGATAGGTGGCTAGAATCACTAACGAGGAAGTTCTAAACAGAATAGGGGAAAAGCAAACAATATTGACGTTGAATACAAGAAGGGACCTGTTCAAAACCAACTGCGAGTTATAAGGTTTACCCTGAAGATTAGATACTATAAATAAAACAGACATAAATGATACTGTACTTTATATATACATACAATGAATTCAACTTTATGAAAATTCTGTACCTGTTTCGATTTTTAAGGCAAAATAAAGAGCTATTAGTCCAATTGACTGTATGTGTATTTTTCTGTATACATGTGTTCATATTTTAAGGTATTAGTACATTTCTTGACAATATTAAGATACAAGGTCATTGCTGTGGATATGACGGCATAAAGTAGGGGCTGTGAAAAGGTAAACTGACAAAAACGTTACGCTCTCTGTGACAACATGACTGTTGAATAAAATACCATGTCGGGTTAATATATATTTATTCCCATGCAACGCCGAGCTCCCAGCTTTTTATATAGCAGGGCATTCTCTCCTAGAGTTGATTTGATTTGCTTGTTTGTGCCTTATGGAAAAAGGTCTAACTCGCTCTTCCTCGTCCAAAGCTAGTACAACTTCAAGAGTTTATCCTCTGAAAACAAATGAGCTGAGAAAAGATGGAACTGACCAATGTCAATACAAATCACAGGTGGCAAAATCAACCAATCACGTCACCGTTGTGGGTGAATAGATCAAAGCCATCGTTCTTCAACTATATCAATTTTTATATGAGAGGCCTTTTTGAAGTTGCCACTAGTAGCTTACCATTGGAAAGCACAGACAAATCCAGTGGAGCAAACATCAGTATCTACAATATGTTTGGGAACTATGAGATACAGTAAATGGGAACATTCAGTAAAGAAGATACTGAATTCCTATTGGGGAACACTAAACCCATATTTAAATTAGAGTGTAAATAATTTTCACTCCCTAAAAAATATTTTTTGAATGGAACTATGAACTAGACTCCCGATAGAACTTTATGCTCAGAATCCTTGCTCGGGTCGCTTAAAATTTTCCTTCCATAAAATAAAAAAATAAATTTCAGGTAGCTTGTCATTCATGTGAACAAATTCATAATTCAGAATCAAACTTCTGAGAAAACCAAATATAACACCGTATGAAACTTATATTTGTAGTCTGTCCAAATAAGGCACCAGTGTTGTCATTTCTAGGGTTACCAAAGCTTAGTTAAACTCACATTTTGCTTGTAAACAGCCATTGCACTCTTGCAAAAACAAACAGTTATTTCAGATTTCAATTAATTGTACCCTTCATATATTTATATTCTGATCTGGCTAGTTATAAATCCTCAACTGTAGACCAGCAGCTAGATTAATTAAGATAGCCAATTTACCAAAAACCTTATTTCAACTCTCAACATTAAATTTGATCCCAAGAATTAAGCAGCTGATGCATACTAGATAATATAAGCCTGCGTCTCAGTTGACAAATGAAATATTTCACATCCAAGCCCAGTCCTACCTCTAGTCATTTCAAAAATAATTGGCCAATCATGCATGTTTTAGCCTAGAGTAGTTAAAGGGGCTTGTAAATAAGCAACAAAAATTTCACATTGCCAGCAATATTTCTGAAAAATATGACCTGGCAATGTGTAGCCAAAGCTATGGCCAGGCAATATGTTGCTATGTATATCCCAGCAATATTGCGGACACAATACAGCCACATTTTCCACCTACACACAGTACAGCAATAATGGCCGAAAATGAAATTCTTATTAGCACATCGTCAGTGGTGATAAACTAAAGAAAATTAGAACCTGGTTTAGACCTTTTTTAAATAAACAATTTAAGCTACAAGCTGAACCTACATTATTTAGTCATGTCACCTATGTCAAAGGGAGACCGAATATTTCCTTAAAAAATTGAGGTCATTATACAGCAAAGGATACGGTGATGAGGAATACAACACAGATCTATAGAGATTTGCAATCCAAAAATTATTTTGATGTATTTATTCAGAGTTCAACTTAAGTATACATAGCTTTAAAGGAAGGATTAATTGAATTTATTTAATTACAGGCTAGACCTCCATTTTCTGAATAATTATTTTAAAAATTAGAAATTATTTTGTAATCTTTTTTTGGTTACTTTTCAATAAATGACCAATATATAAGTTTCACAAGTTGTAAAATTTGTTGGCTATTGTTTGCCAAACATCTATTTTTACTTTGTATTCTCTAATGACCCACATCACAAAATTATGAATTTATGTGAACTGCATAGATAAATGCAATATTTTCGTGTGGCGACTCCATGATAGGAATAATGAATAATATTTGTACAAAACACTGACAAGGAACAACACTAACCACATCTAATATTGATTATTAACTCAACTGATTGGCCACAGAGATCTCTGGGTGAGGGTTTGGACTAGTATTGCCGGGCAATATTGCCTATTTTCGATACTGGACCAAACTAGCCACCAACAACCTGGCAAGTGGTTGCCATAAGGGCAACATTGCTTCACAATACTGATATATTGACAGAAATGTTGGATTTTGGGCAACATTGCTCAGTCATGATTGCCGTAAAAAGTTGCTTGTTAACAAGACCATTTATTAGGCAGTGGCCGAGCTGGTTGAGAAAGCCACAGTAAAGTGGGCAGTAAAATCATTTTCTGAAAAATAGAGTTAATCACACAAATCTTACTTACAGCAAGATCCTTATCAATTTAATATTATAATGTTTCAAGTCAAATGTTACAATGACCCATTTAGAACTTTATATGACATTTAAGTTAACGGAAAGGAACATTCAAATTATCAATTTTACCGGCGATTAGTGTTAAACAGCGGTATAACTGAAATTTCTGCAACAGTTAACATGAGAAAATTCTGAGTTTGTTAAATATCAATTTGAAACATCCTGGAACAAAAGTTTACATTTACAACTATAAAATTGCTTAACTAGGAAAAATGTAAATGGAATTAAATAAAACTGAAAAAGAAAATTGATGTATTTTAACAACAATTTACAAAATTCTGAAAAATTACACTGTACACTTTATACAATATTTATGTAAAAGGCAGGAAATAAGTTATAACATTGTATACAAGTATTACATAAACAAGTTTAGGACATTCAGCGCTTGCAATATAATAAATCAAATATCCATAATATCTATAAATATGAAATTGATACTTCCAACTTGCACAAGTAAATAAAATGATAGAATTTTATAAAATTTACAACCACTTTAGCATTATTTAAATTATCACTATATTATCAGTCAATCTTGTGAGTGAAGAAACTTCACAGGCAGTGCAACAATATCACATTTGCAGGAAAGTCTCTGAAAATTATAATAAATTCATTTCAATAGTCTAAAAATATGAATTACCAAACCTGTTTACTTATAAATTGCACAATCTTTTAAAAAAGTCTTTATACAAAAACCTACATAAAAATACACTATATGCAATACCTTAATGTATTTGAACAGCATAACTTCTTACATCACGATCAGTGTCCCACTGCAATTTCTGTAGTACTCTGATAAAAACATTGTAGTGAGGATTGCTTTCAGCTGAAAGAGCGAGAGAAGTTAAAGCATGTGACAAAACTGTTACAAATAACATGTCCTCTGAAACTTACCATCAAGTGAAACATTTGTTGCAAGTGTTCTGGCTACGACTAGTCTCACATTTGGTACTTCATCCACACTGAGATCTAGTAAATGAGGTAAGATATCCGCCGCAAAAATTTCATCATCAAGAATACCACAAGCTAGGAACTGTGCACAAACTAAAGCAAATGTTTGTCTCCGAATCCACTGCTTGCTGTGAGCAAATTGCTGAATAAGATGAAGTAACAAGCCTCTTACAAGGGTTTGTTCGACCATGATGTGATGGACAAGTTTTGTAACCTGAATTTAAACAAAAATTAAGAAGTAAGAAAAGTCATTTCAGAATAAGACATTAATTAAAAATGAAGCTCACCAAATTCACAGAAACTTGGCGCACATGGGCAACGTTATCTTTCAAAAGAGAAAAAACTAATGGGCTAATGTGTTTGTGAGTATCAGATGGGCTGAACAATGGAATTGCAGTAATTAATTGCTCTGCAAGTTCATTACGAAATCTCCAATTGTTAGTATTGTCCGTATACAAAAAGTCCTGCAAGCGTGGAAGATACGAATTCCGATCGTGAGGCCGCAAGAACTGGAAACAAAGTACAACTTAAATGTTTAAAAACAAAAATATCGGCTCATTGCAATTTAAACAGATCAAATTATAAATTATTTGCAATTTTTATATAAAGTACTATGATATGACTGGTTAAAATATGTATAGAGATACAGATATTGGATTACGTGTTGTGTATGCCATGCAATTTTTTTTACCCTAAATTATAACGAAAATTGTTGTATAACCATATTTGAATAGCACGTATTTAAGTAGCTAGTGGCTCACTTTGTTAGTACTACTTAGTATGGAGTTGCAACTCTTAGAAGTAAAATAATTCAATTCATCAGAGATAATTTTATAAATAAAATACAAAGAATGGTCAAAAGTAAGAAATAGAATTAAAACTTTGTCCCCAACTTTCAGTACTTCAGTTCATTCTACAAATATTTTTATAGAACTGTATACATAAATGAATATAAATAAACAAACTTTGTATGTTGTAGTTTCTTAGTTAAGATTTTATTAAAATTAAATGTTGCTGCCATAATGTCTGGGATAAAAATTAGGGAAAACAATGCCGAAGAAATGGAGAGTAAAACTTTTATTTGTTTATACCAGATTACATTTCCTAGTTTCAAAAATGAACATTTAAATCAATGAGTCATATCCGAATTGCAATTTTGTGTAATCCTTTTAAATCTCATAAATTTACAATCTTATTTGAAGTATTTTGCTCATCTAGAATAATGACTGACTTCATTTCAAATTTTAAGATTACTCCAATCAATCCTGTGGCTTTATCAAACACAGTTAATGCAGATTTATTAATAGCCATAGCTCTTATGATGGAAGTGGTTATTTTTGGTTATAAATGCAATATTCTATTCCAAATAAGTAAGTTTTTAAAACCTATTGATGTCTATTTTATTATTATGATAAAAGATAACAAAGAAAGTCAAGTATTAAATTTATTAAGAAATTTAAGAATAAATCCTACAAATATGCTGTTATACAAACTACACTATGAATTTAAAACCATGAAAAGGGTATAACAACAAGCCTCTCAATATTTCCCAGAAATTTTATGGAAACTAGTTGGTCAGTCCAAAATAACAATGGAAACCACAGAGCAAAACAGAAACTCTTACTTTTATATTACAACAGTTATTTTATGTAAAATAAGGATGTTTTACTTATTACTAAAAATAACCTTCAGGAACTCTGCCAAATGCTTTAAAGCTCCAATTCTGACTTCATCCAAATCCTTTATAAACCCATTGAAAATGGGAACTAGATCTTTTGTAGCTATATCCTCCCCAAGAATTACAGCCAATTCATGGATGCTGCAAGCTAGAGTACGTCGAACCTTCCACTGAAACAAAAATTTGTTAACATTTATTTAAATTCATACAACTTTTGCAACCAAATACAATAGATTTAATCATAGCATCAAACACGAGATTAAACCGCTTTGTACTATGAATGAGGCGTAATGTCCACAACAGGATTTTTATGTTTGCAACCCCTAAGATATTTAGATTAACACTAAACACACAAGCTAATACAAATCAAATTATACCAGCAACTAGGTGTGTTTCTATACGTGGATATGAAATCTTAAGACCTTAATTACCCTGCAAATGACAAATTTCAAGTCTTCAGGCAGACAAAAATTTTATTTTAAAGACAGACATTTGTTCACTAACACCATTTGCAGTGTTTTGTGGCCGGATTGATTATATAAAGGACAAACTCACCTGAAATTTGTAAAAACATTCTGGTGATACATCCACACATTTGTTAAAATAATTACTTAGGGGCTGGCAAACTATGGCCTGCAAGTTAAGATTTAAATTTTCTTAAATATTGAAGTATGTTCTATATTGACCGATAGAATTGCAAATTTGAGAAATTTCATTATGAGGCACCTGTATAGTTGTGCTCAGGTAAAGAGTTCTTTGTCCCAAACATTTGTGATGGAACAATGTATTTTCTTTCCTCCCTAGCTTTCATACTGTAGATAGTTGACATGGCAGTTATCTTAGTAGCACATGCATTGCTATTCAGCTTGTGAATCAAAGATTTGTCTTGTGTATCACTCCTTTTATGGTTGGTGTATATCTACATCAAACATGCCACTGCAAAAGCCAAAAAATGAAAAGTAGACTTCAAATGTCATTGTAAAGATGGAGTGGGTTTAAATAATTTGCTATCAATTTTTAGAGGGAAACATCACCTTTATTGTTCAATGATACTGTACTTTTGAGTACAATATTCACTATCTGCAACACTATATCCATTAGCTTCAAGGTGTGTGTGTGTGAAGGAATTTTTGTTTCAATCAATCAGCCTTTTAAGATCAGCTTCCATATCAACTTCACAGAAAGACTAATAGTTATTCAAGAGAAAATTAACAGGAAAGTTGAAGTGACTGCTAATGGCTCAAGTGTGGATGTAACACAGAAAGGGTTAGTTAAATTTACAACATGTAAAAATGGAGGACACATTCATTCATTCTTTCAGATCCACCAGAAAATTTCACATTTTCAATGCGGTCATCAATGGCAAATTTTGTTGAAGGAAATAATTCTGGAGGTCCATAAATGGAAGCTCTGCAGTTTTGCTTATAACAAACCAGCAGTACAATTTTCAATGAACTTTTCTGAATAAAAAATGGCTTCCTAAAATTTATTATGTTGCATATATTGCAAGATTTCTCAAACAATTCTACTAAAAATGACAAGGCAAATCAGAACGTAATGTACAGAATGTAAGTTGAGACAAAATTTGAGAGATTGACTGTTGCGTCAAATGGAGTTTGTAAGTAAATTATTCAATCTAACCCAGATTTAATATTGGATCAATAAAGTGAGCATAATAAGAAGGGAATATTAAAATATAATTTAAGAAGGAAAATTGATTTAACACGGATAGTGAAACTATCTACATTTTGAACAATGATTGTGACGTCTATTTTGTGATAAAGCAAGTAAATCCCTGTCACTTTTGGAAATTAATGTCCATGTTCATTGAAATTATCAGATATTTCTTCGTTGAATCAAATGTCCTACATAGTTTCCCTCAAAACTTTCAAGACTAACAATGGAATGGCTTAACCAATAAATAAATCCACTAGCCACCAAAAATGAAATTAAGTTTGGGGGGCACACCCAGTTTTGCCAGCATTTCTCACATTTACCTATCACGAATCCAATGGATTTTAGTATTGAGGAGCTTCTAAGTAAGCTTTTATTTGGAAGTAATTAATCTTCAGTATGGCATGCTAAATCTAAACTAATCTGTTTACATGTACCAAGATACAATTGTTTGGGAATTTATATTTACCTAAATATGGAAAAGTATTTTTAAATGTATTCAATCAATTTGAGCAGTTTAGAGCACTTTGGAACTTCAGTTTGTTGAACTAAAGCCACCAATTACAATCATGGCATAACGAACATTTCAAATCATTGTAACCAATTAATATTAAGTGACGTTATATTCAGTCCTTATAAATACGAAACTACAATATTAAATATTTAACTAAAGAAAAATGTTAGCCGACCCCAGCCTGTCAAAGTCAACCTAATATCAATCAAATATATTGAGAATTTTAAAATAAACAATTGGCCAAACAAACTGATAAATGTGAAATTATATCTATTTTAAAGTATTCTGGTGGAAGAAATGATTACCACACCTGCATATCTGAAGCCAATGACTCGTATGCCTTACGAATAAGGTTCCAATTAGCCCTTCCTAAAGTAAGAGCTACAGCAGGAATGCTGAAGGCACAGTGATGAGGTAGTTCAAGGTCAATAGTCTTAGCAAATGACTGATCAGTCATAGAGACAAACTGATTCACCAAAACTTGTGGCACAATATCTTGCAACTGTTGGCTCCAGTTCTGAAGGGTTTCTTCAGTTTCTCCGACACAGTTTATGTGAGTGGTGACTGCAACGTATGGATAATTAAATATAGCCATTAGGAAAGGACAATATGTATAGTAATAATATATCACCTGCATTCGTACATTCAGGTTGAACCCAAATAACTGAATGTTGTGCTGATGAGCCCAATATTCTGCTTTCTTTATTGTCAGTGTCAGTAACCACAGCCATACTCGCAGTGCAGATATCAGCATGCATGCCACAACCATCACCAACTCTCATATTCTGTTCAAGATGTGCTGCAAGGTTATTCAAATCTAACTGAAAAAAGAAATGAAGTCATTTATTTAAGTTAATAGAATTTGAAGTAGAATGAAGCTTAATATTTAGTACATCAATTATGGAAAAGTTTAAATTCATCCCATAAACAGTACTTCCTCTTGAACACAAATTTGTAGCACAAAATGCCAATAAATTATGGTTGAACTGTACTGTATACAATACTAACAATACAAATTCTTACAACAAATTTATATTCTGACCCAATATACCAGTAGACTAAGGTAACTGCAAAGTACAGGCTGCACAAATGTATACCAAACAGTAATGTATTTTTAACCTAACAATATGGTAAAATTACCCCAATACTGAAACTATACCTAGTATTAAGGAAGAGTGAAAGGGTCTACTACACAAGGAGAAATGAAAAGCCAAGAATCTAGCCATGTAAGATAGACCATTTAAAATTTGAATAAATTTTCACAATTAATAAATGGTTTTAAATTTCAGATAATGAAAGCACAATCCTTGGAAATTAAATATGGAGAAATATAGATGACCAAACAACATATTAAAATAATCTACTTTTATCTATAAAATCCCATATCAATCATGCTAATGCCAGCTTACGCTAGTCATTAGATAACCACCACAAAAGTACTACTGCTCATACAGCTCACCTGACCATCTAACTCTTGAGACAAATTTTTGGAAGGGCAATTTCATGAAATTCTGAAATCAAGTGGCAGCCCAACTCACCTGACTTCTTTCTATAGGGGTGATTTTAAAGCAGTCAAACCATTCTTGAGGAAGAAAAACAAATTTTAACCCAAATTAAAATGGAAATCAAAGTGATGCTCAATTATTCCTTAAAGAGAAGATTATTATTCACAGATTTCTTAAAAGCAGGAAAAGTTACAGTATTCACATGGCAGTCTTTCAGCTACTTTAGAAATTTTTCATTATGAACAGGAACCTTAAAAATGGGAGTTTACAATATTAAAAATTAACATTCACAACTTTAAATGTCAATAAGTACAAAGTCTAACTAATTGATCACACAATTTAAACCAAACCACACATTGTTTAGCAACATAACTAAAATTTAGTCAAATAATACCCAAAACAAACTATGGAAAACTTGATACTCTCATACCACTAACAAAATTAGGTCAATAGAAATTTCATTAGTGCTTTCATATTTATGGAGCCAAAAATATGATATTGAAGATTGGATACCCAATTTTCAGTCTTCATTTATAAACAATTTGTTAGTCATGTTTTAATAGGAGCTTACGGCTCAATTTCAATGTTTAAGCTATACTGTCATGCTATCACATGCATGTTTCTACCTTAAGTTATTACATATAAGAATATCTGTAATATCCCATAAATTTGTCAAACTGTCAGTCCTCTGTGGCTTACTATCTGCCATGGTTCAATGTTTACGGTATACTGCCATGCTATCTTGAAGCCTGAATATGCTGTGCACCTTACTTTACCCAAAATTTAAATGAATAAACAGGGGTGTGATACAAAAATTTCACACTAAACTGGAAACCACCTGGATGGAATTCTTCCTCTATTCCAGCTAGGTAATTTTGTAGAAAAACTACCTACAGCCTTCTACAACAGACATGTTTCTTGTATACATTTGGCAAAGATTAATCCAAAAAGTGATAATGGCCTACTTTATTTAGTTTGTTTATGATATGTAATACAGGTCAGTGGAAATGCAAAGTATGATGTTGAATTCAGTTTTAAGACTGGTTTGATGCAACCCTCCATGCTAACCTATCTTGAGCAAGCCTTTTCATTTCCTTATAACTAGTAAACCCTACATCCTCCCTAATCTGCTTAGCATATTCCATCATTGCCCTCCCTCTTCTGTTCTTACCCAACACACTTTCCTCTAATGCCAATTTTACAAGACCCCCGTGTCTTAAATCGTGGCCTTTATCCCTTCTCTTAGTCAACGACCTCCATATCGTTTGCTTTTCCCCTATTCTGAAAAAGTATATATTCAAGGAAAATAGCAGTGCAAGTCTTGAAAGCATGACATACACTTGTAAATAAGGTAGTTTTTAAAACAGACAACAAACACTGTCAGTTTTCAAAAATTATAACAAGCCCAACAAACCAGTATGTAAATTCATAAAGCCTTCTATTTTGTAACATTACAAATTAGAACTAAAATCTTGAGCGAAAGAACTGATAAATGCCTTCCTTTAAAACTAGTTTGTCTCGCTCACTTATTAGCATTCAAAATGACATCACAGATTTTGTACAATAAAATATTTTCTTTAATTGAATAGAATAATAGTATCTTTCAAACAAACTTAATGTTGGACAGAAACAGAAATGAATCTATTGCTAACAACCTTCACTTATTTTTCGATACTTACATCAACATCCATGTTGACATTTAGTTCTGATGAAAATGTACGACGAGATGCTTCATCAGTGACCTTAGCTTTTACATGAACCACAGCAGGCTTTAGTTCATTGGTTAAACTAATATCTAATTCAAGTTCTGGTATAGGCACTCTCCAGTATTGGAATGTATTGAAACTTGCTAGAGAACTTTCCAAATGAATGTGATACTTTCCACGAGGAACTTCTGTTTGCCCATTTTCACAGGATGTATTGTCACTTTTAGCTTGAAATGTAATTGTTTGATCATTACTAGCACTTTCTCTATCATGCTGCACTTCATTATCACTAACATTTGTCCATACTTTAGTATGTTCACTGTCACTCATTTGGGTTGTTGAATTTATGCTGAAGAAAAAAAAAGTTTTAAGTATTTTTCCTCCAAAATAATTTTTCAATAACAGATGGTAAAATACGATTTAGTGTTAATAACAAACCTAAACTCTAATCCTTCAGGATTCACGACCACCAATTCACCTTGTTGGTTATATGCCAATCCAGTTATACTAGGGTCAGCAAACGTAGAAATGAAGGGTCCAAGCCGTTGGAATGCAGAGACTTGAACCCAACGAGAGGAATCTGTTAGTAAGTTTGCAAACACAGGAGCTAGTGTGTATTTTCGAGTAGAAATGGAACATGCACATGAAACAGACATGAAGACATCTGCACATGCTTTTCGCACACCCCACATTTCATCTGCACACAATTCAACAAACTTTGGGAGCTGTAAAGAAAAACGTAGAATATATTAACTGTCCATAAATTATGAAGATATGAATAATGTGAACAATTTTCTATGTATGAGCAAGTTTAATAAATACTTGTTTGTTCAGTCCATGGATGAAAACACTATGCTAAAAAGACATTGCAAAAAGTAGCTGAAAGGATTCCTGAATGACTTAGCATTTATCCTATTTTTATTATATATTTACACAGATGAACAAAATGAAGCTTTGATGAATAAAATTTAGATTTAAGGATCTTCTTCAGTTGAAAATTCTTAATGCAATAAAAAAAATATATATAAAGGATGTCCACAACAAATGTAAAGAATTACAAAGGACACCCAAATCTATGAATAGATTTAACAATGCATATAGAAATACAGGAACTTTGGGCAATGAAGTTAGTTGCCCCAAATTAAATTTAAAATTTGTGAAACAAAAATGAAAGCTTTATTCAGAACTGCCCACAACATTTATAAAAGGACTTCAAAGACCTGTGATAACTGTTAGGACCAAGATTCAAACTGTAGTTTTTAAAATGCTCATATTTTATACATCCCAAATGTTTTGAAGTAAAATACTCTGAAAATTATGGTTTTATTAATGGCGTTACTCAAACTATTTGCTTCATGATACATGAACTGTATTATTTGAAAGGAACCAATTATACAAATAAAGAATTGAAAAAATTACTGCATCAGAAACTAAAGTATTACCAAGATTGTTTCAGCACACACAGATCCAATGACTGCACAAAAGTCTCCAAAATTTGCTGCACAGACTTGTCTAGTAGCGAATGTTGGACTTGAGCAGAGTTCTGTAAACCTTGTCAGGAACAGCTTCTCTGTTGCACCACTTCCAATCAGTGGAGCCATCTTCCCCATAAGCTGCACACGAAAGACTTGCATTAGTGGAGAAATATATTAATACAATAATAAAGTCCAGTTCTACTAACTTATCTGTAAAATGATGGAGAGAGTCCCTTTGCGCTCATCAAAGCTGGCTGTGATATGAAGTGAATTGCCACACATAACAGCCACCTTGATGGGTGCAACAGAACAACCACCTTATAGTCACTTCCAAATGTTGCTTTCGTTGGGAAATTCTTGGCTGCACCGCTCATCAAAGCTGGCTGTGATATGAACAAACTTGACATATCACAACAACTTTGTGAGCGATGAAACAAGTACATTTACACAGAGCCAGAATCCTGAGTTGCCTGCAGCCCAACTCGTCAAAAATGGCTGTGATATGATGAATAGCTACACATCACAATCATTTTGACTGGTAGGCCACAGGGAAAAACAGATGAGAAGATCAAGACACTGGAACAAAGAATAACAATGATGAACTGCTGAAGTAATCCCAAATCTAAGCTCATCAAAGTGGCTGTGATATGATGGCATTTGAAAACATTTCACACCCACTTTGATGGCTCAGCCAAGGGAAAGATGCTGGGTTTCAAACTGACGGGAAACTGAGGACAAGGCTGTGCTCATCAAAGCTGGCTGTGATAGTAAAAAATTATTAACTCTATGACAAACCAGCTTTGATGGGACAACCATGCTCAAATGTAGCCATCTCTTCTGCCAAGTGGAGTACAGCTCAGGCCTCATGAAAGACAAGGTAGTGAGATGCAAGATTCACACCAACATCTCACTACCCATGTCTTTCACCTGGACCAAGCAGAGAAAACATTCGGCACAAACATTATATCCAAAAACAGGTCCATATTTTGAAAACCTCAACTCTACCAAGTCTAAAGGGTACTAAAACTAACCCATTTACAGAATGTGACAAAAATTTCAAGGTCAATTGTTTGACTTACATGGAACAAATTGTAATGATGTTATACATACAAATAAACAAGTATTTAATTATCCTCAATTTTAATTCTGAATGTAGGATTTATGATCACAAAGCCAACCTTAATACCGAAGTAGTTTCAATACATAAACATCAAGATAAAAATAGTACTAATATTGATATATTTTCCTATACTTACTGCAATAGTTCCAGACTGAAATTCTATTGAATTGTCATTATCAGTAAGGTTTACAACAATGGGACACACAGTTTCTTCAATAATACTAATATCCACAAGTCCCTGCTCCATGAGTACAAGTAGTGTTGCTTGAGCAGTTTTCCTAACCTTCAACAAAAACCAGTTTAAACAATGTAGAGGAGCAATTAAAATAAAATGGAAATAAGTTTTGGAGTGGATAATTCAGTCATTCAAATGCATGCATTGTACCTGGTTATCTTCATCACCTAGAAACTTTGTAACTAGAGGCAGAAGTGTGTCGTTGATTAAGTGATTAAGGCTATTTCTTTTATTATGATATAACATAGCAATGTGGGGGACTTGTTCCATAAGCTCAGCTCGAACAGCAACTTCTGAAAAAGGAAGTCACAAAAGACTAATTATAGATTTGGAAGAAATACAAAAGCAAACAATACTTTAATACAATTGAAATGGACATTTCCCTTCTACTGGCGTCAAAACGCTGTTATAAACTACGTATAGAATGGGGGTATGGGGTGTGTGGAGAGGAAGACTTATTTCTGTAAGCGGCCGAAGAACTGAATGAGGCGTGGCGCTAGGCCGTCGCCCATTGAATACATTCGATCAATACGGCGTACTACGGTGAAATGCACTCTTAAGAGTATCAGCATGTTGCCATACGTCAAAGCGGATTCTCTGCTGCAAAAGTGCAAGCTGAAAAGGAAAACTTTAGAATCACAGGCCAGCGAAAGTAGAACAGGGGGTCCCCACGCACATCCTTCCATGTGACACTCCAAAAAAACTAATCTCCTGACTTCATTTGTAAGATTCAAACGTTTTAATCCGCTAAGTCAGTGGTAACGCTACTAGAACTACAAATATTTTGCCGATTCAAATGTAAACAGTATGGATAGCAACAATATTAGGGGATGCCAATTTTCTACAACTGGGAACCGCTATAGCATGTGCGGCACTTCCGGTCGAGCTATGTATAGCAGCACTTCCGCTTCCTGCGGCCCACGTGGGCAGCAGATGGAACTTACGTCTTCAACGCTCAAGCTCATTCCGAAAACATCTCTAGTTAAGTCGTCGTTCAGAGGATTTTTAACAGAAGGAAAATGTCAAAATTTCAAATGCGTCAAGTTCATTTACTTATAATTAAATCATCGCAATCAGGAAGGTTTCAATTGTTGATCAATGAAAAAATCCGCGGGCTGCGATTATTTCAATTTGCTTAGGAAAAAATAAGGGCCAAATGTACTAAAAACTCAAATTCTATGAGATGAACCTGAAGTGTTTTACAGTAAAGGGAGATTTCCAAAATGGCAACGTAGGAGGAAAATTATAAATTTAATTATATAGGAATAACATTTTAAAATCGTTCCAAGACCGTTTCCTCCCATTTGAATTCCAAACTTTAATAGTAGGCAATAGAACTTAACTAAAAATAATTCAGCATAGTTGAGAATGTTAAATGCCAAAAGGTTTAAAAACTTGACTTACCCGAATCATTAGCCAGTTTGTTAACAATATCTGCAACAACCGACACATCTGCCGGGCATTCACGGATGTCTCGTAATGCATCCGTAACCACCCTTCCCACCAACTGCCTGAAAGCATTAAAAAATCTATCTAAATCAATCCATAAAGTGATTGCAATTTGACAAGTTACTAGTATGAATGACAAAGTTAAACGATGATTGACGTGACAGGTTAGAACCTCGTGCGTTTGTATTGAAGGGACGGGAACACGTGGCGGTGCCACACCCACCGCGGCGTAGTACGCGCGTACTGCCCGCAATCAGCACTCGCGCATACAACTGGTTGTCGGCTTGCATTAGCCACGCCCCCTAGCACCATGGCCGCGGTAGCATTGATCGCTAAAGGAAGCCTCCGGGAAGTACTCTCGCGTATTTCCAATACCAAAACAACTTTCGGACTAGTGAAATTTCGAAACGACTTGGACGGTCTGCCTAACACTACGGAAGTGAAGAAAACGAATTTGAAACGAGTGGTCAACCTCAACATGTGACATAACTAACCGTTACAGAAAACTGTTTCAATATATATGCACCACTGTCCTAGACTTTTCGAAATGTACATTGTACTGTAGATTAAGTTAAAAGATTTTAGCTACATACTGCAAGACTGCTTATCACGAAGAAATAATGGGAACAACTAGAACGGAAAACGAGAATAACGGATGTGGATAGGCGACTATTAACTTGTTTCCAAATATTCATCAGTACCAGTTACATGATTAATAATGGTCAAGTAAGCGGTACGATCATTAAAAGTTAACGAAGATTATAGGAAAGGATCAGATGTTGGAGTAGTTTGCTCTGCTGGTGATGTCTATTACGTTCAGCCAAGCCGCACACAAGTTTGACTGCGGCCTCATATTGAGTCACCATTACCGGCAATTTCAGCCTAAGGCACTAAAGGCACTTGTCGACAAAAACCATTCTCTAAAAGCCCAAGTTTGTACATTTCATGAAAAAACGAACTGAAAAAGGGGCATGAACCAATGAAAGCGTTAATTTCGCATTTATATTCTTTTAAAATAATTCTAATTGGAGCAACTGTCAGATTTTCAAATGGACAATTCTGTACAGCTTGAACGTTACGATTCCCATAATTTTTCTAAACATACAATTTAACCATGAGAATCAACTTCCTACTTCGGCATCGTATCTGACCACCAGACAAGTTGTCTACTTACTGGTAACTCGAAAATTCTCAGGTCAAAAGGTATAACGAAAAAGATGGTCGTAAGAATCCTAAACATTCAAGACTGCCGTAAGCGAAAAATGTCGACGGACCGTTTGTACCTATCTAAATACTGTAGAAACAAAATTAAACCAATTGACAAGTCTATTCAAGGTGCAGACATTTAGAAAACCAATTTTCCAGAAATTGCTACAAGTGCTGCAGATAAAATAAGTAAAAGAACTCTTTATTGGTTACAGGTTTCCTAATCCCATCATAAAAAATGGGTAATCTTAAAACATTGGGGCCAACACACGTGGCTCGGCTAAGATCAATACGCTTATTGGCAAGACGACGCGCGATGATTCTGAGACACGCCCAAGAACTCTTGTACTGCTGCTGGAGCGGACTGTACGCCAGGAATGCAGAGCCTGGGCTAGCAAGGGATCAACAAATATGTGGCAGAGGCTGGCACAAAAAACAAGACCAATCCTACAGCAGGGCTGCCAACCCACGAAATACATGACGGAATTCAACGCCACGGATTTAATACAATCAATAACACAGAACTTTGAAGAAGATACCGGATGAAAAAGTATAATGAATTATTGACGCCGGAGAACTTCAGAAACAAGGTTAAAATCCTGGGTAACTCAAATAGAAAATAACTTCGAGCATAGAATTCAACTGGAAGCCACTAGGAACGTTCCAAGCCTACAAAATTCAGCGACCGCGCAGTAAACACATCCAAGGTAAGTAACCTTTATAGGAAGTTGCGAGCGACCGTTCGGCTTTCCTTCTGGAAATAACTGACGTACATGACGCGTCAACAGTTCAATAAGGTCATTTAACATGTTGACTCCTATTAGCCACCTGTGAACGACTTGCATGCCAATTATAGTCCAGAAATAGATTAGCGGCAGACAGTCGGGAAGCCTGCCGCGTGGGTATATTTACCCTGGTAGTGCTGCGAGCTCCAAGATGGCGAACAACGCTATCAGGTGCCAATTCAGCGTGTCCGTAATTGAACTCGCGAGGAATCAATAAGTGAAATTATAATATAAAATGACAACTAAGAATTACACCGCGTTCCTGCAAAATGTTTGACAGGCTAACCAAAAGATGGGTTTGTGAGTAAAAAATTTCAAACGGTAAGCCTGATACTATACTGTCACTTCACGAATGGTACAAAATGAAAAAGGATAAAGCGCAAAGGGAGTAGAAGACAAAGTTAACTGCATGCCTAAATTTGTCCTCTCGATCTTATTGAAATCCACAGCTCGATAACTGTCGCGCACCGAACGCATACATGCCCAACTAGTATCCGTCAAATCTCGAAAACATTGATAATTGGACGGATCGATCTCAACCAAGTGCGCCGTACGGCAGCCATGTTGGGCTCAAGGCCACACAACTGCGTCGCGACCACGTGCTCAGGGCCACACGCACGCTATGCTACGCCATTGATGCCTCGGCAGAGACCGAGCACGGAGGGCGCCGTGATTTGACTAAATCGACCGTCTCCAACTGCTTCCTTGTGCACAGAGGTTCACGAAACAAATGTGAGTAGTCACCGCCGCCAATCATACCTTCTTTCCGCATCTTGCCTTGTGAACCACACGTGTTTGAGCCACAAGATAGGGCGGGGCGCACCACAGAACACAGCTACGTCCGCACTCGATCGATCGCCGCTAAGAACTGGTGGCGCGCGCGGCAGTCGCCGGAAATGACGTAAAAGTGAGGCCCCGTAGTGGCGGGAAAAGCACTGCGTACGCCTGGCATGCCGGAAGCTAACTTCGCGCGCGATCAAATAGTCAATGACACTAGACAACCGATGCTTTATACAAAACCTTTACCATTACGAAACATACATTTACGAGCGCACAAATTTTTGATCGTAGATATGGCTGGAAAACGTTTGGAAATGTCTCAAAGATGTAAGGAAACTGAAAAATTCGGCCAATAACCACGAATCTGAGGGATTACCGACTTGGAATATTTTCGGTTAAACAATAGAATGGGCAATAAGAATTTGCACTTTCAATCAATTTTTCAACATTTAAAATGTATTTTTAAGCCATATGAACTTAAAATAATTTTTTTTGTTGAAATATTAATTTTGTAGCAGACTCAGACGAACACTTACACCGTTATCGATAGCAAATTTCTTGAAGTTACTGTCATTTTCAATAAACATTTCTGAGGATATAACATTTATCTATACAACACACAGGGCAAGAACTAATTTGTATTACGAAACACTGAGCAGGTATCAACACCAATCGAACAGAACAAGTGCTCGTGCTCGGCGTGAATAGCTTCCCGCCAAATCATTTACAAAAATTTATTCATACATCGCTAAATCATAGAAAAACACGTTCAATTTTTTCGAAGTCATTTTAAATGAATACGCAGTGTACACAGACTTAAATTAAAAACAAAAAGGGCTATAAAATGTCGAGTTGATGTTTTCATACCTAGGACACGTCGTTAAAGTTCGTTCGAAGCTTATTTTCTTCATTCATATTGTTCTACATTGCGAAAGTAGTCCCGAAATTTCAGCTGTTTTCTGCGTGCCTCAGGTGAAGAAAATGAAACAATACAGATGGCAATGATCTTTTTCCGTCGGATCTAAGTTAACCCCGTTATCCATAGACATGTTTATAACTGTTACATATCATTGCAGTAGCAAAAGGTCCGAAATGACTACTGGTAACATTTTTTTATCATAAGCGTTTGCGTTTTGAAGTGAGACCGCTCAAGATGTCGCGTACCAGGGCAGACATTTTCAAAAATAATGTAAAAGTCATTAGATCTGTCCACTGGTCTTCAACAGTTAAAGACAGTACAGAAAAGGGCAAGCAAAAGTAATCGGAAGTAATTGAAGAATAGAAGTAGGAGGCATTAAAGGGCATTATGTGATTAAATTAGACAAGTATGTTGTAATGTTGGAACATAGGGAATAGATGATGTTTGTAGGACCCTCCAAAATGTGTGGAAAAAATGTAACAGTAAAGTCGAACGCGTTTATAATATAACATATTCAAAATGTTTCATTTTATATCACTGAGATCAGCGAAATTTTCAGCAATTTGATATAAATTAGGTTTGTCTTATCAAATTGAATACATCAACATTAAGTAAAATTCTGGTTGAAAAGTAAAACTGATGATTGCTTCAAGAATTGAAAATATACATTGCAGCTAAATAAAATTGAATACATAAAAAATCTCTTGCGGCGCCTGTCTGCTTTTATAACAATTTAAAATATTTTTCAGATTTACTATTTCCCATATTGTCAATATTCAAATACCAACAATAAAATTGGTTGACTGCAAATAAAAGGAACCGAGAAAAAATGCATTTTCCCCAAGAGTGTAGCGAAATGGCACCTCTAAACTGAAATGGTACGCTGTGATTGGTAACCGAAGATGGCAACCCTGCGTCCCGTTGACCTCTGTTATCAGCCACAACCATTCAGCCAGGCCAAGGTCACGCGAGATGGAAGACCCATTCAAGTTATGTGGTACATACAACTAAAACCGAGCTAGATCGTCAATCGCTTTGTTTAAGGCGCAGGCCTTTGGGATTAGGCGCGGGTGGGAACAGTAACCTGTACAGTGTACACCCCTGCGTCTTCCACATTCTTGTGATTGCTAGCGAACAAACAAGTTGGTCTGCTGTAACGGCAACGCCAACACCAGACCATCCACAGGCACTAGAGCAATTTCTCCCAAAAACGCACCAATTCATTCGATGGGCAATGAGACTGCAGTATATAACAGATGCATTCAGGTTTTCAAGAATTTTTTTAGCAATCCAAAAGTTAGTTTTGTACGTGGCCAAAGTGTTACGCCCATAGTTTCAAGCGTTTGAATGAAACTAGCCTCAAAGTTTTAGTTAGTAAATACTGTACAGGTTAATTAATTATGGAAAACCGTGTTTAAAATCAGATTACAGAATATCGAGCAAGTTTTTAAAATTGCTACGTTCCCATAAAACAAACATTAGGAAACATGCTAACTAAATTTAAGTCCCAATGAGCGTGGCAAACATCTTGCACCATACCACAAATTATTTATTATTGCGTTAAATATTAACAAAGGTTCCAGCAAGTGCTTTTTCGTTCTTGTAGAGGAAGACGCTGGAAAATCATCGTTAACATATAATAGTGATTTCTCATTATTGGTCTGCCTCTTTTTTTAGAAAAAAGTCAAGAGGAAATCAACTGTAGCGGTTTTTAAAAGACATCATTAGTGTAAAAATGTAGATGGGGAAACGTTGTAAACTTGTAAAGTGAATAGTCTTACAATTTTTTCTTGATTAAAAAATATCAGCAAAATTGTAAAATCATGAGCCAGAGAATTTTAGTTACCAAGAAAAGAATTTGTAATTTTCTCTCCTATTTAAGTCGTACATAAAGTCCGGATCAATAGGTTTCAAACTGATTTGTAATGAAATATCACCTTTCAAACGATTCAGATAGGCATCCTTTATTTTAACATATTTCAACTGGCTTTGATCATAGAAACTAGTAAACGTTCATCTCCGAAGTTTTGAAAGCATTTTTTACTCTAACCACATAAAAAGAAAAATACCTTTTGGAAATCCCCCTATTCATATAGTATGTTTAACGTTTGTGCAGAAAGTTTCAAGTTCGTCCATTTTTCTTCCGAGTAGCAAAATGAGGAGAAACGCCCGTAGTTAAGCTAAAATTTATTTATATTTCATAATAAGTTTTACCAAACGATTCTAAAATATTTAGAAGGCTTGTTGACAATCATTCAAGTACAGTACTCTCACGATTGACCGCGCGCGATTTAACCTCTTTGCGGCTCAACGGCGGCAATTTTTTTAAAGAAACATTGGCCAACAAAGACGCCGTAAATCTGTAGTAGTCAAAGGAAACAGTTCTGTTTAAAGAAGAGTACGATCCTGTATGTCACGTAACTGTTACCTTCGGTTCTTTTAAATATGGTAGTCAGAAGTGTAGTTATGTGGAAAAATATCTGAGTTTTTATGAGATCAAGAACTGAATTAATGTTTTTTTTCTATTGTCGTTGTGACTGGTCCTCCAATGTTACAGAATTAGGATATTAGTGTGGTTAAAGGTAGTGTGCTTTATGTATAAATCTACAATGAACAGTTTCAACTACAATGGATTTTGTACCGCAATTCAGAAGCTTCATAATGAAGAACATTAGCCTGAATCATAAAAGAGTAAGTTTTATGGCATAAGAAATTAACGTTAATTTTACAGCAGTATATCTGGCTTGCATGTTTGAACTTAGGTTTATCTGCACCATTTCCGCGGATAATCCAGTCTACTGTCTTAGTTATTATTGCAGGCTTTTACTTAATAAGCATTATAAGTAGTTCTTGATCTCGTAATCAATTTGCCAGTGACAAATTGTGCTCAAATTTTGTATTCCTCTATTTAGTGTGACTACACGATTTAACGATAAAAATAACATTTAATTTTTCCACACAGTATACTGTACTACTACATAAAACAGCATTAAAGTTGCAATATTTCGTTCGTTTGATGAACTATTCTGTTTCTTTATTTCGCAAACGAAAATTTATCAGTTTGAAATAATCTTTTCTGTTAAAAGGATTCATTGAACACCGACATCCTGAAAGTGCCGCTGTTCCGCAACACATTAGTGCCGCTCTGTAGTATTTACGGCTCTTTTGGATTCTGCGCACAGATATTACTACACCAATCTTTACTTGTGAAACAAATTATATTTAAAATTAAGTGAACCGCGAGGAGGCGTGAAATTGAGGATGCGATACATCGTGTATATCAGAATTAAATTACTGAGACTATTATATTCGTTGACATTTCAGCTACTGCAAAAGCATTCTAATCAGTAGTAAGACAACATTAAGCTTTAAAGGAGTCTCGCCGATAATTTATTTTCAGTTCAAATAATCAATCCGTATAACATGTAGCATGATAATGTAATACTGTTATTAATCAGGTATCTGGACAGATTTAAATTAACTAAACACTTTCTTTCTCCTCCTGTGAGTGGAACAGCGAACGACAGAATTGGGGGAACGGATTTCAATTCGCAAGCGAAGAATATAATGCAATGAATTTAAATTTCAAATTAGTTAATATCTGTCCGACGTAAATATTAATTTGTATCAACACAAGTTGTTACAAGACCATGCTATACACACAGGCATTTCTTTTAATGTCGTCGAGTGGCTAGCGTCGCTGCCTCATAACACAGGGGTCGCGGTTTCGAATCCTGACATGGGCTTGGATATCATGGTCACACTGACCATATATATATATATATATATATAAAGCAGACTTCAAGAAAGGAGTAAGAACACAATGGGTCTGTCTGAAATGTGGTGCTATAGAAGAATGCTGAAATAAAATGGGTGGATAGGGTAACTATTAAGGAAGTTTAAGGAGAATTGAGGAACAACAATTTAGAGGACTTTGACTAAGAGAAATGATAGATTAATAGGTCACGTTTTGAGACATAATGGTCTATTAATATTAGCATTAGAGGGAAGTGTGTAGGGGTAAGAACAAAAGAGGCAGGCCAAGGATGGAAACGCTAACAGATTAGGGAGGATGTTGGTTGTGCTAGTTATGAGGAAATGAAAAGGATTACGCAAGATATGTTAGCATGGAGGGTTGCATCAGACCAGTCTTAGGACTGATTACCAAAACAACAACTATATATCTACGTTGAATATTTAGGATGGATGAAGATACATTTTGTTTTGAAGTGTTGCATTTAATATTTCCCCTTGTTGTGGTATTCATTCGTTAAGACTGGTCAGATTTCACCCTCCATGTTAACCTATCCTGCGCAAACATTTTGTTTCTACATAGCTACCACATCGCACATATTTCCTAATCTACTTAGGGAATACCATCCTTGGTCGCCTCCTTCTGTTCTTGCCTCACACACTTCCCTCTAATGCTAATTTTACAAGACCCTAATGTATCAATACGTGACGTATTAATTAATCTTCTACTCGTTACACAAAAAGATATAATAATGAGAAATGTCCCCATAAGCTCAAGTGACACCTTTAGGTTTTTGGATTATGACAGGACGTCCGAAGAATTGAAGTTTTCTATGTCAATTTCTTCTCAAACTCTAAAATCATTCCAGAAACATGTGATACAATATATCAAGTTCTAAGGAAGGACTATTTAACTATTCACAAGTAGAATACTTTATTGTAAATAATAGATACATTTAAATGGCATTTTTAGTAAAGAAAAGTAGTTCAATAATTACTAGCCGAAAAATTGTCTGTGAGGATAAATTTGCCTTTCAAGATCGCATCATTATTAATTTTTGGCTAAAGTTCAGTAATGAACTCATAGGAATAATCCCTCAAATCTGCCATCACAAATCACACAATTCACTCTTCAGCCTGCAGGATCACCAGACAAATCGAAAGCTGAGATTGAAATCTTTGGAGCTTAATTAAGTAGCAAGTCTTTCCATCCACATATCCGTTTTACCTTCAGACTTCGAACTGAGCAGGCAAGACTAAGCATGTTGGGGGAGGGGGGGGGGGTTGTAGTATCATTGCACCATTTCTTAAAAAAATACATTTAGCAAATAAAAGTACGTCAACGAATATTCATTTTTACGGACACATTAAAATACAGAATATTTAACTCTCTGGAATTTACAATGAATATAGGAAACTATATGTATTGGATTGATTCACAAGTCCGTCCCGTCTTCATTGGATTGGAGACGCTGCATTATTCTTTTGTATGAAGTGTGAGAGAAAAATGAACACTTCCGCCACGGTTTACACTCAAGTTCAATCGAGGATGTAGTGCTACAGAAGCCGCGTGAGGAATTTGTAGTGTTTACGGGAGGGGAACATTTACCCAGAGAACGGAACGGAAATGGATTTCGAGTTTCTGAGAAGAAATTCGACATATGACGATCTTCGTTCTGGAAAATCTCTTTTTGACGAAAACTGCCTAAATCAGTAATCTCAATAATCTTCACAAAACAACGCGAGAATTTGAACAAACTCTGAAATGTGATCGCATCCATTGCGCGTCATTTGCGTTCATTGGCTACGTGCGTACCACATATGTTAAACGACACGAACAAAACTCTACGAATATTCAGAATGGTCGTCTCACATATATATTGTCGTAGGCACAAATCACTTACAACCCATCATCACTATGGGCCAATAGACGGCAGCATACCAAAAGCAGGTGGTTACTTAGCTTCAATCCACAGTGGCCCAATACACGGGTCATCACGGACACGCCAACTTACCACTGCGCAGACCAATGGTCTGCATGGCCTACCTTGGGTTGTAGTGTTGAGGGGCAATTTTAGAAATTTTAGAAATTAAAGAGAGGATAGTACAGCTCAGAGAATAGAAAAAAATCAACCTGTGCGAAGGACGGAACACCCTCTAAAAATGGTAAGCGTTTGGTGGAACCAACCTGGCGGTCTTCTCCATGAACTGCTACCAAGTAATGAAACGATAACAGCTGTTGTGTATACTGAGATTTAACCGGTACACTCTTGGGCACTATATCGTAAAGCACGCTCTCGTAGTGACAGAATCGCCACACTTGCGATTGCTGAACTTACGTATTTTTCATAATCACCAGACTCAGAGCTCTTTTTATAACAAAATTAAGGGACAAGTGTTTCATGAAAAAGGCTGTGACTACATAACTAATTGTAGTGTGAGTGATTTATGATTCGTGTATCAAAATTGCATTGTAATTAAGTGAATAAAACGGCACGCACTTATGAACCGACCAAATATCCGATCAATACGAGCATGTCGATGTTTAAAAGGAATAAAACAAACTGTGTGAGGTATTAACAAAATTCGTTTTTTATTTGACAGACCCATATATGCCATAATGTATCGAACAAAACATTGTTCAAATACCCACCATGGCTTCTCACGGTGGCAGGTATACGAGTAGTCCAATTTTCAATGATTCGTTGCATGGATCCGGATGAATTTCAGCGATGGCCTGGGTTACGTTGGCTTTAAGGCGGTTATTAGAATAGACCTGCAACTTCAGGAAACCCCACAAGAAAAAATCTACCGGAGTCAAATCGCACAAATTTGGCGGACAATTAACGCCGCGTCAAATCATTCACACAGAATGACTACCGTGGCGTCCACTGTCTGGCACGTAGCGACGTCCTTCTGAAACCACATGTCTACGTCTATATCTTTCGATTTGGACCAAAATAAATCGGTTATCATCGTTCTGTGGCTCTCGCCGTTGAAGTTTTCAAAAAAAGGTACGGGCCAATGATGAATACGTAACAGTAACTTTTTGTGGATGCTTTGCCACTTCGTGAACCTCGTATGGGTTGACGTCGTCCGTTATACGGTAAGTATGCTAGTTATCCAAAAATCCGCCACGTCGCTTAAGATGATGTCAAAATTTATTAACTGAAGTGTAGTGGGAGTTTCTTTAGACAGAGAAAATATAAGAACCGAACAACGTACCGGTCAACGAATGGCTTCAAAATATACACGTGGCTCAGCATTAAACAGTTTTTGACATCTCCATTTCGAAAGGTTATAATGGGCCATAAAATGGATCGGTAGAAGCGAATTAGATGTAGGAGGACCCATATCTACACCAGGAATCAGAAAAACACCGATATTTGTAGCCATTGAAATGGGCGTGAAATCGAAACGTTATAACATTCACGGCGTGAACCAATAATCGCATTTTTCAAGCGGACTCATTGTTTTAAAAAATGGACCCTGACCGGACGTGCATCTTAACTTGATAATTAATGTAAATGTTGTTCTTCCTTGCTAACCTGTTGTTATTGTGGTATTCAGTCCTAAGACTGGTCTGATGTAACCCTCCATGCCATCCTATCTTGCGCAAGCCTTTTCTTTTCCTTGTAACTGGCACAACCAACATCCACTCTAACTGCTTAGTGTATTCCATTCTTCACCTCCCTCTTTTGTTCTTACCCCACACACTTCCCTCTAATGCTAAGTTTACAAGACCCTCGTGTCTTAAAACGTGGCCTATTAATCTATCCCTTCTCTTAGCCAACGTTCTCCATATTGTTCGCTTTTCCCCTATTCTGTTTAGAACTTCCTCGTGTAGCCCATCTGATTTTCAGAGTTCGCTATAGCACCACAATTCAAAGGCTTCTATTCGTTTTCTTTGCCCAACTCCTATCGTCCACGTTTCGCACCCATATAATGCCACGCTCTATACAAACATTTTTAGCAATGATTTCCCAATATTCACACTTATATGACCCGTAACTAAATCCCTTTTCGCGAAAATCTTCCATTCCTGTGCTATCCTACTCTTTATGTCCACTATACTTCTACCATCCCTAGTTATTACGCTTCCCAAGTAACAGAATACTTTCACTTCCGTCAAAATATCCCTTCCCAATCTAATATTCTGTGTTATTCCACTATTTCCCACATAACACTCCATACTATTGGTTTTTCCTCTATGTTTCATTTATACCTAACTACCCCATCGCTCATCCTCCCTAACCTACTTAGTGAATTTCATCCTTGGCCTCTCATCCGTTCTTAACTCACACACTTCCCTCTAAAGCTAATTTTACAAAACCCTCATGTCTCAAAACTTGATCTATTAATCTATCCTTTCACTCGGTCAAACTCCTCCAAATTGTTCTCTCCTCCCCTATTTTGCTTAGTAATTCCTGGTTAATTACCCTATCTCTCTATCGGATTTTCAGCGTTCTCTTTTAGCGTATTTCGAAAGATTCTATTCTTTTCCTTTCTGCAATCCCTGTCGTCCACGTTCTCACCCATATAACACACACTATTTGAGCATGTTTTCCTAATTTACCTAATATTCATACTTCTATTAGCCGAAACTAAATTCCTCTGTTTTGCGAAAGCCTACTCTTTGTGTCTATTATATTCTACCATCCCTAGTTGTTACGCTTCCCAAATAGCAGAATTCCTTCATTTCCTTCAAAATATCCGTTTCCAATCTAACATCCTTTGTTATTCCACTATTTTCCATATTGCACACCATCACCTTGGTTTTTCCTCTATTGATCCTCATGTCGTACTATTTCGCTTGATGTAAATATTGAATATATAAACTTAAAACGTCTGTAGTCAATTTACATACAAATTTAAGAGTCTGCAATCCATGTTGTTTTGATGTGTGCGGTGTCGATCTTGCGGTTTTTGAGTTTTTGAACCATCTGACAAAAGTAACAAGGATTGCAAAAACGTTTGGCTTTCATTTTATCACTTAATTATGTCTATAAAGTAGGTACTTCTAATTAATATAACGTTTTTATTTCATTACAATTTTAATACCTAAAAATCGGATATTTCTTCTGAGACACGTTAGAAGAATGCGATTTCGAAAACGGGTCATTTTTCTACTAGATGTCGTCCTAAATATAACTCGATGCCAAGCCATTTTATGGCCCATTATAACACTTGGAAATACAGATTGCAAAAACCTTGCTTATGCTAAGCCACATATGTACATTTTGGAGCCATCGGTGGACCGGCACATTTCATGCGACTGAGTACTGTTACGATCTTTTCTCTCTACAAGGAAACTATCACTTTACCGCAGATTTTTTTGGTCAATGCAAATTTTGAATTATCATCCACAGTTAAACGAAGTCATATTTTACTTCATTATTAGTACTGTATTAGTTTTCGCAAGTTAAAATTTGTGTAACATTCAATGGAACTTTGGAGACCTACTTCAATGTTTAAATTCCAACACTGCAAGCAAATATTGCTCCTTCTATATATTACTGCATGTATACGTGACAGTAATAAAGTGTACTTCAAGTGATTTCAAAAAATACATTATGTTGATTTGTCAAAGACAATACTAATAAATGTAAAAACAATATCAAACCAATTACTTAATGTTCTAACAAGAAATGATTATAACGTTACTTAATATATGTATATATAAATCATTTTGCGACCCACTGAACCGCATTTGTCCATTATTCGATCCATTGCCGCAGTGTGATATTGTGAATTCTTCCTGATGGACGTATAATAAACAACAGACAAACATCAAGTCTCTGCGAATACTCGTCCTATAGTACAAATTGCACAATTGTCTTGGCTCTGGGGCAACAGTGAGGCAGCTGAGGTTAACAGAGTGCCTAACTTTTTAAAATAATTGCTTTCAATTATTAACTTCGCATTTCATAAAAGGTATAAATTGTATAATAAAAGTCCATACATATAAATTAAATAGTAGTAGTGTATTCAATTTATTTGTGTTAATTTCGTATCTACAACTGCTAGCACACTAATTTAAAAACCAGGTTAATGAGACAAATATAATTTTTTTTACGATTTATCTGAAATGAGAACTGCCTTGGCGGGCCAAAAAGAAAATCTATGGCTGGGCAGCATGTGGCCCGCCAGCCGTAATTTGCCCAACCCTTGTCCTATTCAGAGATCTGCTTTGGTCAAAGCCGCTTATTCGCCTAGATGAATATTTAACCAGAAACATAACTATTACAACTCTTCCTTGACATGTCATACAGCTTTTAAGTGTACTAATCCTTTCAATATGTTAGCTACAAAAAAATTTAAGGCATTTCCAATTCGCACGAATAATTGGAACTAAAATTGCGTAAACGTCATAAGTATTGGATGAGGTGACATTTGCAAGCAGACAAGAGTGCTGTGTCTACATGTGTATTACAGTGAAACACAATAAGTGTAATCGAAATATATACAGAAAGACTGAATTACGCATAAATACAAAAGTATCAAGACAGTATCATCAGACGGCAAAATATCAAGTATTAATATTCAACTAGCAATATCCCAAAACTGCAAGAAGAAAATACTATTATAAATGGCACTGAAGTAAAAACTATAATATTCATTGCAGTGAAGTAAGCTGGATTCGAGTTGTGGACTATCACGAATTCACACAAAGTCTTAATACCTCAAAAATTACATTACACAATTTTGAAACAGCCTTCATTTCGGAAACCGTATTTTAATATAATCTTTTCTTGAAACAAATAGGACAGACTATGCAAAAATTTATTTTAATTTTTATTTGTCCCTGTTTATAGTCGCATCAAGGTCATTAGCGACTGAGCACAATTAGGGGAAACTTATATCCACTTATATCACAGTATGGTGTCTCAAACAACACAAACATCCAAGCCCATGCCAGGATTCGAACCCGGGACCTCTGTGATGCGAGTCAGCCACGCTAGCCCCTTGACCACAGGCGGTAGGTAGCTTTTTTAAAATTTTATTTTATAATTTTTTATGATTGTAGTTATTTAAATATAAGTAATGCCACTAGTTATTTTTTTTGGATAAATGATCGTTTTTACCTTGTTTATATTAGTCATTTCTGCATCCTGTGTACTTCTGAATTCATTATGATTTAATATCTACTGTTCATAACACAATGTACATTGCAGCTTTTCTGTATAATCATCCATGGGCTCCCTAAGTAAGGGCATCTTTCTTTTAATAAGATGGAATGATTAGCACATCCTTTTGTATATATATATATTCATACAGTAGAATAAATAATATTAAAATATTTTGTTAAATAAAAATTAATGGGCACAGAAGTAAATAATAAAGTAAACTCACATAGTAACAATATGTAACATTAAATATAGCCAATGCTTGAATAAGACTCTGCAAAATTACACAAAGAAATAAAAATTAAATTGTCTAACAATACTCTAAATTTTCATGTTTTGTTTTCATACTGAATTACTGTCCTACTATATTTAACCTAATAATTCTCTACACCACAACTACCTTACGTTGCCCCTTTTATCATTACTTCTTTTCTAAAAGCTACCTTGTTCTGATAAATTCAGGCCAAAATTATATTCAGATATTAATTAATTTTCAGAATAGTGACAACAGGATTTTACCTAGTGTAGTTTCTAATAGTTGTTTTTTATCAATTATTTCCCCCCTTGACATTAAATCTCATTCATGAAAAGAGCATGATATGAACCACAGCTACCATTTGCATTTTAGGTTTAAAGCTATTTTGCAAATTCTAATGTACATCCAAAATGTTTCCATAACTATTTTATTTTATGAGCTTTAGTTTTGATTGAGATATGTGGAACTGGATTGCCTAAAACAGGCATATTGTAATTAAACACTAATAACACAACATATTTCATGGTATATGTACACCATGAGGCACATTGCAGATATAATCCTCCAATGATAATTATGATCAAACAGTAAAAATATATTTATGTTAATTGAAAAAGGCAAATTAAATAACAAAACTAAAACGTTTATATGTAATATTTTGAGATTAACGCTGAAATTAGAAGTTTGTGAATTGTTATTATGTGGATGTAAATATTACTTACGGAACCTGTCAGTTTTAGCAGAGTGAATGTGAACCATAGTTAATTATAGTATTTCAGAAACTAATAACTATATAAAGCTAAAATCAGAAAATTGTAGCAATTGATCATGTGACCAAGGTTTAAATGTGCTTGTTAACGCATTTTATTTTCAACCTCGATACTTCAAAAAATCTTATTTCTTTGTCAGAATCTATATTATTCGATCTGATAATGTTTATCTTTTAAAGTTATATGAGTAAAGTTAAAAATAAAGGACCTATTATTTTAATATATTAGAAGTTCTAAATTTTGTAAGAAATAATCAAAAATGCCTAACATGGAAATAGGGAAAAGTTCATTTTAACATAACTATTTTAGTAACATTATTCCTTATAAATAATAGTAAATCGGTCTATAAGTCAGAACAAATGTAATATAATCTATATAAATATTAATCCTTACACTATATTTAGTTTGTAAATTTGGAACATCTTCTGGTGAATTTTAAAGAACCAATAAATCAAAGAAGATGAAAATTTATAAGTGCTTTTCGCACAAGCGAAGAAGTCGAAAATTTCTTATTTTTTTAAATAATTTCTTTCGGGATTTTAGTTGAACTCCCTTTTCAAAATATTCACCGAAGACAAATTTGCATTTTAATATGTACTAAATGCAGTCAAGTTTACACGAGTAGTCTGACAATTCACTGTGTTTGGTGCTCGTTTGGAAAGATGTTCAAACTGTTTTAGAATAAAGACGAATCTGCCAATTAGGTGAAAATATTCTTGTAACAAGACAAATTGTACGATTTGAGAGGGTTCTAAAATACAAGCTGAAGCAGCATTAAATATGATTAAGCTTATATGATCGTGCGACAAACGTGCCAAGAAAAAAGAAATCTAACATTTCGAGCATGTCGTTTCCTGTGGATTGTGGAACACGTTGCCCGAATTAAAATGTAAATGAATGAAGTGAAGGAAGATGACGACGTTGCACGAGGTCGTTGAAACGACGCACTATTATTGCAGTTTGTCCCAGGCGGAAACCCGAGAATGTTTTCTTGAACTATTACACCGAGAAAGCCTTCTATCTTTGCTACGTGAATGAAGTTATCATGTTTCAAGAGCTTTCAAATCACCCTAGAAAATAAACTACTAAGAGCTGAGATTGTCAGTTAAAATATATTAGTAGAAGTAAAAACGAAAAAATAATTTATTAATTTTTTAGACTTACCGGCGAAAGTTTTCAACCACAGTATATTTGTCATAATCAACGGCCACATTGTCTTCTATTATTTTGAATGTATTGCAGTCCAATCCTGAAAAGAAAAACAATCGTATAGTAACTATTAATTCTTGATTCGATAATAAATAATAAACGTGGTATAACAATAAAGCGAAAGATGTTAATATAACTATAGTTAACAAAAAGGTTGTATATGAATATTTTATAAATATATAAAAACTTTATTCACATTGGAAAATGTTTGACAATCATCGGTATTCAGTTCTTGTAAATTAATAATTACACAAAGTTTCGTGTTTTTGAACTATTCTATCGAAAAATTGCCATGAGTTAAACCATCGCATAGTGAAATACTAACGCCGTGAATTTCCTTATATGCCGTAAAATAGTGTGAACTCTGTAAGAAAAATTCTGATTTTGCTACACTATATTATATCCACGATATTTCTGATTAAATAATTTATTATAGTGCTGCGTAAGCGCGAGTTCTTAATAAGTCGTCACTTGCGATTAATAAAAAAAAAAATTCTGCATTGTTTATGTAGTGGCGTTCACGTTTAACAGTAGAACTGCAGTGGTTTGTTTTATATTACAAACAATCTTATAAAACAGGAGTGCCATGATTTAATGTCGGAGACTGCACTATTGCTCTAGTCTTAATTCAATTCCTTTACGTCTAGTGTGAACAGTTTCTTTTTCTTCAGGTCAGCAGTAGGAAAACCCATGTTGTAAAGGTGGTTTATGACCAATTATTCAGCTACTTTTAATTCTGCTTCAACAGTTTTAGTACACGTGAAGATTGTTTCGTTCAGTTAAAATATAATAATTTCAATTTTTAAGTAAAATAACCAATAAGTAAAAACACATTCTATTTTATAATCACAGAACTCTACGGTTAATCCTGTTTTTGCAACTACATAGGTGCCAGTTTAAAATTTTTCTGCAATTATTCTTGACAAATTTGGAATTTAATTTTTTTAAATCTTCAAATATAAAATTAAACTTGAAGTACACAATTTATTAGAATAATTTTTAATATTATTAAAAAATTAAAATAGAAAAATTGTCAACGAGAACATACTGAATACGTTTTTATAGTTTCTCTTCTGATGAAGTCTCAAACACGGAATGAAATGTTGGGTTTGTGTGTATTTTATAATTGTTAATCGTACGACCACAATTTACAGACCAAGTTTAATAATTAATATGAAAACTTACTGCAAAAAATCTCTACAAAATATATAATCTCTGGTCAAGAGCTTTAGTGTAGCGATCAGAGCCAGCCACGCCGTCTCACGTCATAGAGGTACCAGGCTCGACTCCTGGCATGGGGATAAATGTTACTGCTCGTCATAGTCACAAAAGCTTGAGTTATAGCTGAAGGAGAACACTGACAACGTACCATTCCAAATTCGGAATGTGTTAAGGAAGGTGACAGTCCGTTGTCGTCCCGGTAAGTTAATGTTCTAAATGACTGCAGAGCCAACGAAGAAGAATAATTACATTATATCTTTTTTTGGTGCTTCTGTATTTAACCCTGGTTTCAGGTCATTGCTTTACTTAACATTGCGTTCAAATTATGTTCGAGGAGGACACAAAGTAACGCCGAAACATCCAGCTAAATATAATTTTCTGAAAATAAAGGTGGTCTGAAACGTAAGGTAGTACAATTAATTAGTTGTTTAAACCAGACGTAAAATCTGCACGTAATAATAAAAGTTTACTTCATTTTTCTGACTTAATTGGCTACTTTATTTAGTTACGAGAGTTAAATATCTATTTTTTATTTCTTGTCGTCATATTCTAGGATCGAAAAACAGCAGTACCACATGCAAGTATATCTAACTGAATGTGGTTCTATTTAATGTTAATATTTCAAATCATGTATATTCGCTTCAGCCAAAGCCATGTTAGGTCTTCCATTTTTAAATCTATTTCAGTGTATAAAAATTTCAGCCTGTAAGGCTTTTTTTTATTATGACATATTGGTCATACAGTAAGTACGGAAGGATAATTCTCATGTAATTTGAGGGTAATACAAAATAGTATGCAAAAGGATTGTTATTACGTGTAGTTTATATCACCTTGTCTATACGATCGTTAGGCTTGTATGTGTACACTAAATAATAATCTATAGTTAAAAATGCAAACATGTCGTTTGTGAAGATAGTTATAGTGTTAACCAGTGAATACACCTTATTGAGGGATTGTCGAAATCAACAAAAAGTTCATTATAACGAAGTGACGCTCAACGATCGAAAAAGGATTGCATCCCTATAACATTTCTACAAGGAGACAATTACATAGCACACAATCACGATCTTGATGAGCAGGAACTTAAAGAAATGCGGTAAATGTTTCAGATATATGTATATAAAATATACTTTAGACTGTTTACAACAAAAGCAACTTCTTTAAATAGTCTATTTTAAATGTATAGTAAAAATAAGACAGTAAAATATTTCCTTATATTCTTCCACTGCCAAATCTCAATGCCACGATCATGAAGATTGATGTTTACATCAAACTATACGAGCAGAATTATATAAAAATGGATTTAAGGGAAATCACAAATGGGTCTTTTCCAGTCATAAGACTTGGTCGATAGGGTTCTCAATTGTTAAGCCTTGCACAAACTTTTTCATGCCACTGTTCTAAATTTCTCATTCTTAATCGCTGCTCTCTTCCAACGCTATTCTAAATCTTCCAATTAATTCACTTTTCTTCTTAATATGCTATCATTAACATTTCTTTTTAGCAAAATAAACGCATTTCTTCCTATAACCTACAACTTACAAAATATGGTCAAACGGAATTTTTTGTCTTCTATAGCGTAACATTACAAATCGAAATCGCCTTAACTGCCATTTCAACAGCAATAAACCATACACAAATCTTAAATCTATAATTTCATCTCTGACGTGATGATTTAAAAGATGGAATTTGTGATCCATTAGTATATATAAAATCTTCCGATGTAAATAGCCGTATTGATCGTTTTTATGTATGAAGCTTAAATTAGTGAAGACACGCCCGACCGAACGGTATCTTGAAGCGTAAGTAGCGACAGTTATAATTAAGCGTGTGCATCTTCAATGAACACTATGATGCCGTAGCACTCTGCAGTTAACGGTGACCTTGGGAGGCTGACATCCATCTGCACGATCAATAGCAGGAAGCAGCCGCCACGCCCCGGACAAGGTAGGAAGCGGTCCTCTATTTCAGCTACGGACTAATGGCTCAAATGTGCTACACCGTCAGCTGCGAGAGTGGGAACAACCAAACACTCCTCTACGGAACATCATAGACACTCGGTAACGATGGGGGCAAGATCGTGGAGCCGCACACTGCGATCAAGGGACAATTAAACAATACGCAACAAAATGGGGGTGGGGGTAGGATTTATTTTGGAACAGATGCCAGGTGCTTGCTTGGCAACACCGCTAGTCAAGGCCACATGCCGTTCGGCGCCCACGAATTTTTTTGGGGGAGGGGGGAGATGGGGAAGCAAAATCGTTGGCCCTTTGAAAAGAAATGGCGATGGGTTCAGTTTCAGAGTTCAGGTAAAGTCCTTCTCGGAAAGAACCCCTGGCGGGAAGCGGGCGCATTCCACAACAAAACTTACCCGGTACGTAGTAACTACACGAAAGACTCGACACTATTGTCGTAATTCTGCAATACATTCAACGATATTGACGTTTTAACTCGAAAATTCTGAATAAATGGCGATCTAACAAACTGGCGATTTATAATGGCGTGTGACGTTTGTCAAGATGAATTTTTCAATCACAGAACACTTAATTAAGGAATGTAACTGTTTTTCAAACATAATTTAAATATGGAAGCATTTACAGGTATGCGAAATTTGACCTCCCATAATCCAACTATACTAATTCAAAAACGGTATTTAGTGTAACAACTTGCTCCTCCCTCCCATAGTAAGCAGAAGCGCGCGAAAATCGGCCAATGAGAAAGAATGGAGGCGGAGCTAGATTCCCTGCGACACGCCTCCGTATCACGTGCAGTCCTTGCCACCATTTCATTTAACTTCCATGGATAAACGCGCAATCCAACTACATTTTGAGTCTGAGTATTTATTAAATTACAACCGAGTATGTTCTGGTAGCGAGCAAGTTATACGTTCTCAGACTAGGACATTCAATAGGGGCGAAAACATCCCCACAAGCAGCTGCGAAGGGGGGAGATGAAAAGGACGGATAACTAGAGCTTGGACCGCGAGTGTAGTACTTTTTGGTCAAAAATTTCCCCAAACGAAAAATTATATATATATTACGCAAAACTGAATTTAGAATTACGCAATTTCGGGGTTCTAGAAATTAATGCGCCAACTTATTTAAATATTAAACTAATTCCGAATTATCAGGCTAGTTGAAGATGAACTAATCAATCCCGCAGAGTACTTAAATTAGCTGGTATTCTAGTTTTAATAAAAGCGAACAGAAGATTAATTATGAGGTCATCAACTAGTAAGAATAGACATCCAGAAAACAGAAAGCACAAGTGTGATTATGTAATTTAATCGCTTTGGGTTGATCAAATATTAGCTCGATACGCTTCCTAATACTTAAATAATTATATCTATACCCAACTGTATGTAACCGTAAATAATAAAATACATAGTTAATTCAAAGAATTTTGTAATAAAAACAATGGTATTCAAAGCAGAATAAATAAAGTGAAATTACTCCCACTTTGTTCGACTTTGTTTAGTTTTAATCTTAAGCAAATCGTTATGACTGAATAGTGTGACGATTGTTTGATATGAAAATGTCGTACGTTATAGCGGAAACTTGTAATTTTTAGGGCAGAAAAAACAATTTATTATATTACTTTTAATTATAATATTGGATTAACGATAACGACAATAAACTGTGTTAATTGACAGTAAATAATTTAACAAATATATCAATATCTTTATTCAAATCTGCAGCTCTCTTTCGCCAATACATTTGAATAGCCTATAAATATTAGTTTACAAAGGCAAGTTCGCTACTTCTAAAACATCAAAACGATTAAATGGGTTAAAAAGAAATTACATTCTATCACTTACTATTATTACTAAGACTTGGGGTATTTAAGGCCAATTGTCACGTTCAAATATCTTATATTACAACTTAAAAGGCTATTCATCGCAAAAGTAATCGTCGACAAAGGCAGTTGACAATTTCTTCAGATAGAAACAGAACCATGTTAGCTATTTCCAACTTCGGTCTCTGGCTCTTTCGTTAATCTTTCATAAAATATGTCGTCTATTTTTGAGAGCACTAACGACCAAATGCAGTTAAATGAAATTTCGAAGTTCCGAAGCCTCTACTTTAGATCGAAATTTAATTAGGTCTATTTTGGGAATTTGTAAGACTGCGCACAAAGAAGACAGAAATTCATTGCAAGACAGAATTGTATAAAAATGTCATTTTGTGGGGAAACTCCTTGGAATGATCTTGAAATGATCTGACAAACAGGCGAAATGCGGCACTATACGTATGTACTCGAGAAAGGGTAAGAATCTGAATGAAAGCAATGACATATTCAATTAGTATTGATACTATTAAAAGAGCTGGTAAATTTTCCAAAAAATTTGCTTTTTCAGCAGTGGAAATGAAATTACTATACAAATAATTAAAAAGAACTAGATGAATTTTTTGTCACGAATTAAATAGTTGTCAAGGTGACGAAGAACTTTTAGGAACAAGAAGGCATACCTTTTCCTAAATTGACCAACTTTTATCAAAATTTAATACGTTTACCTTTACGTTTTTTTAATAAAGAAAAACTAATATGTGGGCAAATATGCCAATATAATCCCGTGCAAGTGAAAATACTCGAACCACAGGATACAGAAATAATAATAACGAATTGATTGATTCTTGCTAACACAAGTTATGGAAAAATAGAAATTTAAAAGCAGACAAAACAGAGGTCGTATAGGAACATGGCAGGTTCTTTTCCTTGATAATTAAGTAATAAGCAAAAATTAGTAGTGTTTCGTTAGGCCGCTCATAATATAAAACTACGCTTTACACTCCCCTATTTAATGTATCAATCAATGGCCACCCCATTATTCCAAATTTGGAACATTTAGCCCAACTTGATGCATTTAAGAATATATTAATATAATTGTCCAATCATACTTAAAAATATATATTAAAAATACAAAACCTAAATGTTTGCAATAGTGTAATTTGTGGAAGAATTAATTGCACCTTATTCTCTGTTTACCTCGTGACAATTACCTTTTCTAACTGTGATTCATTTACAGTAGTAGCATGCCAGAGCATAATTCCAAAGGTGACGGGAATAGGGTAGACGCATGGAGTCTGCACCTCCGATCTACGCGAAGTATTCGGCAGAGTTCGGCAGAGGGTGCGTAGTGCACATTCCAAAAACATTCTCCATCGGCTTTTACCAGGCCCAGTTTTGGTCTTAGGACAAGCTGCTAGATTTATAGGGCGCCTTTAGTTGTAGATGCATATAATCAGTGAGTTACAAAGTTCGGGAACGTTTATTAACACTTTGTCGAGATACGGCCTTTTTCTTCAAATTTTCTTTTCAATGAACGTGAAAGTTAGGTATATGGCAGTTTTATTGGACAGGTTATGAGTAAATTGTCTCTTCAAAGTTTACATAGTTTTTGTGTTCTTTAATCCAATTTTTTAAAGTCAGATATAATTTTATTACTCGGTGTTGATATTTTTACAAATAAATTACAATAATAACCTGCACACTACAAAATTTCCTTTGAAAACTTTCCCATAGAGCGGTTTTTGTCGAAACTCTTATATTATTGCAGTTAGTACAGTTTTATCAGAAACAAAAAAATGACTATCTGCAAACTGACAAGAATACAACCAGAATGTTTTCAGTAATGCTGCTAGAACAACCCTTCGGCAAAGTTCGTCTGCGCAGTGACGTCACACGTGTCACTGCGCAGTGCAAACAACTTGCGTCTACTATGCCTATATAGAGATGTTAATAATATTACTGTTTGTTTTTGCCACTGCACCGAAATTTACTTGCAGCTGTGTTAATTGTCAATGAAAATGCAGACGCAGTTACGTTATTTATGATTGGAATATCTCAAAAGCACTCTTAACCAAAAACGTGGTCTAACGGCGCGTGCGGAACTGCAAGCAACTCCGAAACTGGTTCCAAAATAAATATTGTACGTGGTAGTGAATGCACCTTGAACCATACCAAAGGCAATTTTCCACAAGGACCTCAATGCGATGACTGCATGATCGTTATAGATACTGAATCGACACCCATTCCAATCACTCGTAAATATTAAAAATGAAATCAGACTTAAATTGAAACAACTGACTTAGGAAATACGAACTCATAATATCGCATAAAAATCGAATGCATAATATGACATGCGGATTGTCTACAGAGATTAGCTTATAGTTGTTGATTTATTATACAAATAAATTAGACTGAATAAAAAATTAAAGCCGTTTATTAATAAGGATACAAAAAATCTCAACGCAAGCAGAAATATATACGTAAGGATTAGATCGACTCAAATTTACGGATTCACATTCTTCAATAGAGTGGGTTGTGTGTGTTACAATGATATAATTGAAGAACATGAGATATGCTATCAAACATACGTCAGCAGCTAAGGCTGTGGAATTGAATTTACCGTAAGGGGTCGACATGGGGTCAGATCAGTTGGTTACAGCGATTATTTACTTAGCGGAGGTTCAGGATTCGATTCTTGGTCCGGTCAAGATTTTACATCCTACTCGTTATTCCAGTTTCATGGCCTAGCTTTGATAACATTTCTTCCGTATATAATATTCATATAAACACCTATTTATATGAATATTATATACGGAAGAATTGCTTACAAGTTCCATAGTTTTTCGACGAGAAGATAGATACCGCATTTTCTTTGCAACACTCTAAAGCTATCAATCGAACTGCCCCTTCCCGCTCCAATTGTCCACCGTAGAGTAAAAAATAGCTTGGAGTAAATTCATGAGGCAACGCGATCGCAATTAGAGGAGGTGGAGTCTAAGAATGGGACATTTACCCGACGTTTTCTTTGCAATGCTGTAAGACGCGTGCAGACTTCGTGGTAGGTTTGTTTCGGAGCTCGTTTTCACAAAATATCGCACTCGAGAACATCACTGTATCAACTTGCAATACATTCAACAATACATACCACTCGGGTAGAGAATATCGAATAGACGTTTTGACCGCCAAACATATAAACACTTCAACGTTGAAGACACAAACGCTGCTGCATCTGTTACTTTATTCGAGCTGTATGAAAAGGAAAGATGAAGTTGGTGGCTTACCTGAAACAAGGTCCGCGCCGCCATTGAGGTAGCTCACCAAATTTTCGGAGTTCCTTCTTCATGTGCCGGCTGGCAGCTGACTGGAATGTCTCTCCTTTCCTCCTGAAGGAGGCCAACGCCTGCGAAAATTATAAGAACTTCCTCCAGTCTAGACGCCGAGCAGGTAAGCCACCACCTCTCTCTTTCCAATAGTTCATTTCCAACAAGTCGTCATATCCCTACTTAGATTTGTGTGTGTGTATCGGAAACTATTTCAGTTAGAAACGTGAAACTGGTAATATAAATTTCTACTTGCTATGTATGGGTTGAGGGATATTTCAAAAAGAATAATTCTCAGATTCAAAAATATTTTCCCCCAAAATACATTTTCCTATATATTTTTTCTAAGTAGTGCGATGTATTTTCCCTTTCGCCATGGAAAATACAACATAGCCTACGTCAAAATGCCGCATTTTATCTAACATACATATACTGGATTATTAACAAATACAACGTACTTTATATAATAGAATGTAACGATCGTTTATAGTACTATATTGTCCACGTTTAAAAAACAGTATTTGAGAAACTATTGCTAAACTCAAAATTTCTATGAGCGCTGAGCATTTTGTAAACTAATTTTGTAATATCTCGGTTATATCGTCTAATTTATGTGCGTTGAATTTTTTATTTTCTATTTATGAGATGATTTTGAAGTTTCAACAATGATGAGCCAATAAAATTAAGTACGCATTTTATACGATCTCTTTAAAATGTTTGACATTTCAGCTTATTTATTCAAGCATGGCAACATTTTTACGAGTTTTTTTAAGAATATTCGTTGCGAATGGTTTCACTTACAGGATGGCACAAAAGTAACAAAATGAATACTAGTTAAGTACAGTTTTACATAGGAGTTTATCTTTTATGTTCAAACTCTTTCCCTTCTGCGTTATCAACAACGTTTTACAACACAATGTTCACGCACATGTTTGTAACCTCAAGAAATTGAGGTTTTCTAATGGATTGGTAGCATCAGTCTCTCTGAATCTGTAGCAACGTAGGTTGTTTTCCATAGGACCAAACAGAAGTCAGGCATGGTAATACTCAGGGATGCAGGGTGCACAAGACACCACTGACTAGCCATTTTTGGAATGAACGTCTTTTAGTGGTCTTTTCAGTTTTCTTGCCTCTCAGTTTCTCATGTGGCGTTGTTGTGATATTCATTCCAAAGACTGGTCTGATGACGACTTATCTTGCGCAAGCCTTTTCATTTCCTCATAACTAGCACATCCCTCAAACCTCCCTAATCTGCTTAGGTTATTCCATCCTTAGCCTCCCTCTTCTGTTCTTACCCCACACACTTTTCTCTAATGCTAATTTAACAAGAGTTTCATGTTTTAAAATGTGGCCAATAAATTTGTCTTCTCTTGGTCAACGTCCTCCAAGTAAGTTACGATATTCCCAAAGAGGTGTCAGGTTAATTTAAATTTGGAAAATATCAATCATGGTGCTTCCGAGGTACGAAGAACAAATTTTCAATATAGACAGCTCGGCTAGTTGTAGCAAGAAAACCAGACCATTTCAAACTAACGAATTATATTTTAGGATAATGAAAATTTGCGCGACAGAAGAGCTAACTCGCTCCGATAATATTGCTTTCTTGTCCTTTACCTATAAGAGGAGGCTAAATTTCTTGACATTACACGTGTAAATTGAATAGCAAATAAATACACTACTGGTTGCTATTAACTTTCCCTTTTATTACCATTGTGTAATATGGAAGCTCATTCCTCTTCATATTAATGCAAGATAATTCCATCATTTTACTTTTACGATTCATAACGTGCTACCACACAGGCTACCTAACAATTTATGTATGTTATTTGGAAAACTGTCCTTCATGCTTATGCGAATGGGAGGACAATCACGTCTTTACAAAGAACCAGCTTAAAACAAAGCACGATTATGCCAGCCGAATTTACACAAGTCATTTACACTATTAGCGAAATGTTAGGCGGCCTCCATATGTTGAGCAGGATGCATTTTAACATTAAGTAGAGGAACTACCGAAGTGTAATGTGACTACCAATAAAATTCTATCACCATAAAACCAAAATAGTAAGACGATTCAAAATTCCATAAATGAGAGTGTAAGTTACTTGGAAAACTATATCGTTTTCACAGTCCATTAAGAAACATATTCTTAGAAAATAAATATAATCTAGCAACGTAGAGGCGAGATATGCACATAAAATAAAAATAAGCCTTTATGATATTTATGCTTAAATTTATATTTTATTTAAAAAATAAAATTACTATAAAACGCATCGACTTTGCGAGTTTCTTCAGGTAATAATAATTAGCTTAGTCGTGTTATTGAATAGTTCTTCAGAAAATTGAACGTTTAAAGCGTAAAAAAAACTGTTCTTGAAGGATAATTCAGAGGATTAGTGGCAACTGACATACAGACAAAATACCTTTGATCTGTTAAACCAAATGGAAGATCTTACAATACGGTGCTTCATGGGAAGCGTCTCACACGTACACATTTATTTTTAGCTAAGGAAAGTCAGAGAGATTGCATGATGAGACGAAATAGAATACAAATTTAATTTACCCAAAAATGTTAAACGGTTTTGAATTAATGTACAAATCTTAGTTCGTTACATCGTAGTAATCCAACATTCGATAACAATATCCTGTTACCAAATAATAGGACTGCTGTAAGACACGTACATTGCTAGTCCGGGTTGTTCTCAGAAATAATAAAAGTGAAAGAATTCATCTAGCATTACAAAATGAAAAATTCTACCTTATTGCGATTCAGTATAAAAAATATTGAGTATTCGATTGAAGCAGAGGAAAAAGAATAAGACAGTAGTAGGAATAAGAGAATCTATAATAGTTTCGCCAATAGAGTATTCAGAAGCGTGCTCCAGCTCCGAATGCTGCTTTTACTTACTCTTCGTAACCTGAAAAGTAATTACTACTAACACTTTGCACCTTTTAACTCACATTTCTCCTCATCGTACTAAGAAAATTATGCCTCAACAATGGAAAACAGAGGGCCGCTCTTCACTAACACAGAAGGTGAGGTTTAATTATCCTAATGGATAGTATTACTGGTTGGCTTACCTCAGATTAATTCGAGGTAAAAATTTTCATTTTTATATTAATTCTCATCCAGGATACATTGATCCTCCAAGATCTGTCAAACCTAATGGCAATAATTTTATTACTGATAAGAGATTTAAGGAGCCTCAATACGAAGATTGAAAATACAACTAGAAACCTATTAGAATCTCTAACTTAATACTTTACATACAGAAAACTAAATTAATTTGTTTAAAACAGAAAATATTATAGCGGATAAATTCTCAAAACATGTATCATAGACATTCATACGGACAAATTAAAGTGTATTGATCGTATTACTGACAAACTAAGTTCTGTTTCTTACTCGACAAGAATATTGATGCAGTGTGTATACAAAATCAGGTAAAATAGTTTACTTTTCTTATTTTCATTCACATATGTGCTCTAACCAATTGGGCCAACTGTTAAATAGTTTGGAAAAAACGAGACAGAATATCAAGAAGACTGCTAGAGAAAGCTCGAAACATTTCTTTAAAAACCTTAATATTTAGACTAAGCAGCACGATTATATTTGAAATACTAATATTTGTCAAACGCAACATGAAACTTTTTTGCAACCAACAGTAACTGATGGATTTGACACTAAATACCGTTCATTTAACGGATTAGGTAAATACAGCTTTAATATACGTCCGTATAGCATTATTCAATAGCCTCTCTGAAAATCTAAAAACCAACATTTATAGCATTTGTCATACGGTGAAACTTTATATATATATAAATAGTTCTACAAAGGGTGAGAATTTTACAGCTGTTTCAATGCGGCTAAATTGTGTGCGACTTTTCCCGCTTTTGCTTGTTTTCAGACCTTCGTAGCTGATCCAAGACAGACAAGATTTGTATTAAGCATTTACTTGTCGTTTTGGTATTCAGACTGGTCTGATACAAAGTTCCATGCTAACATAACTTCCGCAGGCCTTTTCATTTCCGGATCTCATATCCAACATCCTCCCAAATCTGCTTAGCGCATCCCATCCTTCGCCCCCCTCTTCTGTTTATACCCCACACAATTCCTTCTAATGTTAATTTTACAATACCTTCATGCCTCAAAACGTAGCCTATTTATCTGTCCCTTTTCTTGGTAAATGTCCTCAGTGTAATTTCATTATTTAATCAATGTCCTCCAAATTGTTCTTCCTCGGGCTAATCTACAGCAATAAATAAAATTGAAGTGTGTCTGATTGTCCGTATTTTTGTCTCGTATAGGCTCCGAAAAGGGTCAACGGGTTTCAATGAAAATTTGAGAGTTAAGACATTTCAACTTAAATATTCCTGTATATTTCATTTCAATTTATTGGAGAAGATATTAGTATAATATATATATATATATATATATATATATATTCGCATACGTCCATTCAAATCTCCAAAGTGAATGCGGGTTGTCTATACTCTTGATATGTTTATGCTTAGAATCGGCGTAACAGGTTTCAATGAAATTTTCAGGGATTTAAACAGGAATTTTAACTTAAATTTTTTGTGCATGTTTCATTTAGATAGTTTGAAGAGTTCATAAGATAATTATATAAATATTTATAAATCCATTGAGTTGCCACTGGAAATGCTAATTTTTATTCGCTCCGAAACGTTCTAAACCAACAACCAAAAAGCGATCATAAATAGATGATACCGCACTTTTTATACATTCAATGAATTCAACCTTATCAAAATTCTGTACCTGTTGTTTCGTTTTTGGGGCAAAATAAAAAAACTATTTTGGCGTAAACGAAATCGTGGGGTTTAGCTAGTATCAAATAAATTCTAACCTCAAGGGTACCGACTTCAAAGAAGTGTTTATGCAAATTAGGTGCCTAAGATTATTCTCATCTTTCATAGTGAGGAACTTTCTCGAAAAAGCACGCTTTCCAATCAGTCTATTCTTATTTGCATAACCAGAGATCAGAACAAAATTCAGATGCTCGTAATAAATGTTGACGCAATATGAAAGAATTTTAATTTGAAAGAAGACATTTAGTCCCCAATTTTCGAGACTTCAGTTTTTTAAACTAAAACTATTTAAATTTAGAACTGCTACCTCATCCAGGCCCGAAATGCAAATCAATGTATTTTATTTATAATACTGTCAGTGTAGTTTGATTATTTTATTTATAATAATTTGACAATGTCAAAATAATAAAATGTTACTAGATAACGTTCGTAATTAATACTTAATGAAAAGGAAATTTTGTAGCATCAACACACTCGTTTTAACTACCCCCCTCATGCTTTCAAGAAAAATGCAATATTTTTCATAACCGATAGACACTTTGCCGTATTTGCGAATAAACCTGCACACCTAAGTTTTTATGTATTAAACCTTTTTGATTGTTTAATTAAAATGTAGGTCTATAAATTGCATTAATTAGGGGGATACCAATGATGCTTTCATTGATATTAAGTTTGTGTTTACTAACTGATGACCAGGACTTGAAAGAATGAACTTGTAAATATAGTGCAGTCGTCAAGAGGCATCGTAGATTTTATATCTCGTGATTATGAACAGGCTTACCTCTCATTAAACGAGTAATGGAAAAGTAAAAACCATGCTAGCATTACGGAGTCAGTCTGTTCCAAGAATAATTATTTATATTCGCACTAACCTGAGTGTTTTACACATACACTACAGCTAAAATATTGTTTTTTTTAACAGCGCAGCGTCTTCTAATTACAGAATCAGGGATATTCAAAACAGACCTTTAACTCACTTATCATTTTAGAATCAAACAGGATTATTTCAAATTCGTGTCTGTGCAGTCCTGCTTAGGTTGGCCGTTGAAATTCTGGCATGCTCTTTACTATCTGGCGTGGCGACACCAACTGTCAAATTGAAGATAGGTAATCTGCTCTCTCTTTTTCTGTCCCACAAATATATATTTATATCTGATACGATAGGAAAAATCTGTCCGACGGCCGGCAAGCAGGAAGTTGGATTACAAAACTTTGACCTACTTTGCAACACCGTTACTAATCTATTTAACTAATGCTTTTCATATACCAGGAGTTCGTTGGAAACTGAACACTAGCGTCTGCGTGTGCGTACGGCGATAATTGCGAATCGGGAAGTGCAGAAAACCAATGCGGAAAAGCATAGACGGAGACGATGTGTGAGTTGTTAAACCCTGTTTTTAAAGGTTGGCACTGCCCGATTTGTAGCTAACGCTGTGCACACCCGGGATAGGTGTATATGGTTTGCATCCGACCTCCTGGTATACAACATATATATGTTGTGAAATTAATATAATTAATCTAACTTAGCAACAAAAGCGAAACGTTATCGTGCTTAAACTATGAAGCTATTTAAGGAGTTATTTTGCAATGGACATTGACAGCATAATAGTTTTGATAATTGTACAAGTTTATTACAAAAGATTTTAATTAATATTTATTTCATTTTATTTTTTAAATACACAAAGCCTTTCTTTAGCTTTCCATAGTAAAGGTATGTTAAAACCAAAATAAGAGGTACTAGACATCACCGAGCAATATGTCATGTTAGGTCAGCTCACCTTACAAAATTGGGCATTTCATTTTGTCATGCCAATATATTTATTAATATAATTTGTGGTTACAAATAGTCACTTATTTATGAACAGTTCAGATGTTTATAGCTTCCGTACAAGAAACATTGCACAGAAAGGTGTACATTATTCTGGGATCTCCATCTTTAACAGACTGCCACAAATAATTTATGTTTTCCAATAACCAAAGGCAATTTAAAACAAAGTCATCTTCATTTCTCCTTAACCACTCCTACTATTTAGTATATGAATTCATAGAAGAATCTGAGGTGCACCATTAAGTTATAGTAAATTGTCATAATGAACTATTAATCGGTATCCTCTTCATGTCACTGCATAACTATTACTATTATTGTATGGCAGTAAATAGCAAGCATGAGCTTTTAATAAGTTTGTTATAGAATATTATTAGTCATAAACAATTGATTGTTAATGGTTAACATAGTATTAATGGAATAAATGTTTAACTTCTCTAACAATATATTTTTATTATAACAATATTATCCAATCAAGAGATCAGGATAAAAAAAATCTTCACCAGTCCTGTGGTAATCAAGCACTTTTACACATACAGAGTGAAAGTCCTATGTTTGTTTCCCAGTAAAGTTGAAACTTGTCTATCCTTATCCCTTAATTTAATTACAGAACATTTATAATTTGAAAGCATTTCTTATGTTCTTGAATATTACCTAATACAAAACTTTAGTTCAAAACATAAGAGTAGAAACAATTTGAATAAAGCATGTTTACATAATTACAGTTTTCAGAAGAAATAGATTTTCAAGTTAGAAGACATCTGCATATGATGAGCATATCCTGGGGAAAAATCTCATAGTAGTGCATAAAATATACCGGCCAGGATTTCTGCATTATTTAAACACACATTTTCATTTAACTGGTTCATATTACAACTACTTTAATGCACTAGTTGTGATGACAAAAATTAAATGATTTAAATAATTCATAGTAGTCCATTTTTAACTAGTATGCAGGAGACCAATGGCAACCATAACCAGTAAATTGCGATATCAACTTTTAAAAGCTATATCTTACATACACTACTATTTTTATCAATGAATTGTCTCATAAAAAATAAATAAACCAAAATGTGCTAATTTGGAAAGGAACAAAATAGTAATATACAAGTCCATTTTATATAAGGGCGTATAAAAATTCATTAAAGAAACTGATATTTTTTTCAGAATCCTTGTTCCAATACCAAATAATTTTCTCAGTATTAGAGATGATACAGATTCTATTGTAAATTTCCTAATAATAGATTAAAATGAACATCATAGACACCCAATGTTTCTGAACTTGAAATGAAGAGAATATAAGTGACTGAAATGTGGTAATGGATGGAAGACATAAAAACAGCAGGAATTTATGGAGAAGTCCTTCCAGAGTAAAAAGAATGGAGGACAATAAATTACCAACTTATAATGACTGCAAGCACTATGAATAGAATAGTCCCAAAAAATTAAGAGTTTATGGTCTATTAATCATTCATCCTTACTTGCTTCTGCTTTTTTTAAGCTTAGCCCAGACTGTAAACAAATCTTTCTGAACATGTTGAACAGTGGCATAACTTTTTTTTTCAGAATAACCTGTATACATTATGCATCCCCCAGTGTTTCAGCAATCCTCAAGCGATTATCTTATCCAGTGAGACTATTGAAGGAAATTGTACTGCCACTTTATTTGTTACTAAACAACCAAAAGAATGTAGATAGAAAAAAATATGGTTGATAAGGAAAGCAATAATAGAAGTAACCACCTCTATGAATGCACATTTGCCAAACCTAACATTTAAAAATTTCACTAGTATGTCAGCAAGTGTTTAGTTGGGAATAGAGATTGGTCAGAGCCACTCTTTGCCAGGATCTAGCTCTTTGACTCCCACTACTTGGGAAGAGTCAATCAAAGCAGTGCTCTGCTTCTCTGCATGCCCTTGTGTTTCCAGCATTCAATCTCTCTCTCTCTATCATGCCATTATATATATATATATATATATATATATATACATAAGTGACTGTTGAAATGCTTGGGAAAGTTATTTTTTTATTTGAATACTGCATTCATTACATAGTATATAATTGTGCATTGAACTACTTTGATTATTTTAATGGTTGTTGTGTCGATTTCCACAAAAAACACCTCCAACATTTCATAAACATCCATGAATGGAATACGTGCTAGATCCTCAATTTAAAATGTATGGGTTCACTGACCAAAAGAATTTCTAGAAGTGCAAACGAGGCATAATCCATGGTTGACAACATCTTGAATCAAATTAACCAAATTCTTACAAGGCAATTTTTTGTCAAGAACGTGTCAAATTTGATCACTAATACAAATGACCGTTCTGCTGCAATTAATGAGCTTGAGAAATATCCGCAGGAGCTGTGTTGCTTGCTTAAGGAAAATGGCGACGAAGCAGTTGTGCATTGTAGCAACTTCAACTCCGTGTAAAAGGATATTTTCATAGGCAGGCCAGATAATTACAGACAGAAGCAGCTGACTGGCAGGCAAGTATGTCGCAAAGTTTGTTTCTGAACTCAAATATGAGTGAAGAATTTTTTATTTTTGTGCACAGGAAAATAGACATTTGTAAATAACACTTGAAAACATTAGCCAGGACATATTATTTCCTTGAACTGCAACATGGACCGGTTGGAGTAAGGACTCAATCACTATATTTTTTCATGTAAGTTTACTTCAGTTTCATGCTTTTTTTGTCAGATTCAATATATACTTGTATAACTTTGTTGTATTTGTTTAGAGTTAATGAATTATATTGATGTATATAATACGTCTACCAGACACAATCATAAGTACTGAGAGAGCGCAGGACAGCTCCTTCCCTCATAAAAGAGCGAGTGACAGAGTAACTAGCTCTTGCTCCAAAAAGAGTGGGGAGTGGAGCGGTTATTAATTTCCAACCAAGTCGAAACGGGAAGGCGCTCAGAGTGGAGTGTTGGAAAGAGGCGCTCTCTACCCTGTTCCGCTCCTTTGAATGAAAGCAGCTGAGAAGAGTCATTCACTCCCTAGTTGAAAAGAGGCGCTCACCAGTGAGTCATACCTTTTGAACGACTCGTTCTGGAGCAACCCATCGCTAATTGGGAAGTTCTGTTCCTTATGATTGTAGGGAAAATATCCCAGAAAAAATACTATATTTAGACATTTAATTTGTGAATCAATTAGGCTAGAAGTAACACTTTGATTTCTTTCTAGTGCAGATTCCTTTACAAGTTTTGTGTACACTTTCAAAATATTAAAGCAATTTGTTACATGTTAATATAACTAGTTTGGAATTCATACACATATTGTTGAATGTTTCATTTGTGGCCTGGTTCTTTCGATTTGGGTTCAATGTTGTAACAAAATAAACAAAAAGGAATATAATAAAAAACTAAACTCAAGGACTCAGGTTGATATACCTGTGTTTCAGAAAATGTCTACTTGTTCATTGTTTCCAGTGTAGCAAGAAGTAAGGAACAGAGTTTTCTTTTATATTCAAAAATTGGGGAAACCAATCCAAAACAAAATAGAAATAAATTAGAACTCTTGAGCAACATCTGGAACATTGTTCATAAACACTGTTCAAAAGCTTTGTTTACTATGGGGACCAGTCTAGTTTTTATTTCTCTATTGTTTGTGTTGTTCCTACCTTTTAGTTCTATGGAATATAGCTGTTCTACTTCAAATATCACTGAACACTTCAAATGACTGGTCTGATTTGTAACTAACTAGTATGTTTCTACAAATCACAAAATACTTAACATAATTTTGCAACTTTCATATTTTCAGCATGAAGTTAATTTTGTAAACAATTTTACACACTCATTATTCCATTCAAGCAATATCTACATCACTTCTTGAGGTCCCATTATATACATTAATAACCCCATGTAATATAACTTACTACGTAGTTTCATTGACAAAGTTGAGATTTTGTTCAATATAATTAATGTTTTATACATTTCAATAACAGTAAAGCAACAATTAATACTAATTTAGAACAAGTTTTTAAATGACAAAAAGTATTGAACAATGTAGAACACTGCAAGCAAGAAAGGATAAGGAGTCTGTAAAAGCCATCATATAACGAGTACCCAAGTTTGGAGTATTATTATAAACCAAACTTTCGATACATGACAGCTTACCAAATGGGAGTCATTCTAGAGGTCAATGATCAGAGCTGATAAATAGACATCTTTTCCCTTCCCTCTCAGATGTGTGACATCACAAGAATTCGTTTGGATTGTGCAACAAAGAGCTTCAAGGTCAAATAAGCTCCAATTTGTAAGTATTATAGTTGTGTATCCACATACATAATTCTTATAAAACCTATCTCATAGCACTACAGTTGAATATTAATATACTTGCCTTTAAACAATATGGATTATTACTTTAATAAGATACATTCTGCACATTATTAATAATAATAGCAGATGAATTACTTTCTGCAATGCAACCCACAAATATTCAGCTATTGAACTTAAAACATATGTAATGTGTCAGGATCTATGGAACATTACTATTACTACTACTACCACCATTAAAAGAAAATGTAAGAAAATTAACACAAACTAATCCAAGACTGTCCTCTACAGTACATTTCTTTCACATTTGTATTGGTTTTATGAGCTATTGTAAAGAACAGTAATAGGTACACATTACAGTGGCAACATCAATCCATTCTCACAAAATATGCTTTAGTGATGGTAATAACAGCTCACACAACAAATTAGAGTTGACAGACATTAACACACTCTGCAGGAGAATGGGCAACTCCTCACACAAAATATAACTACATGGATTGGGCAGAAATATTGAGCAATGAATCACAATAAAACTCAAATACCATGTATGTTACAGTCCATCAATATAAAATCATGCAGGGCAACATTTGCCTAGCCAACTTTAACAGTAACACAAGTTTTATTTTACTGATCCAATTTCCCACTATAATACATTAAGACAGTGGATCACCTACAATGCAAATTAAAATTATTTTAATGGAAATTATGAGCATATTTCTATACATCACACAAGTTGAGTAGAAAAAAGTGAAACCTGGAAAACAGAGAGCAGTGAAAATATCTCACGATATCATATGGCAAACATAGCACATCTTATAAATTGCATAGATTTCGATAGTCAGGAAAAATGTATAGACAATATACAATTTTGCTAGTCAGAAAATTACACAGTATGCTTTAAAAATGTGTGCAGATAAAAAAGGAATGAATCTTAAAATCTGCAAATGAAAACATATTCACTAAGTATCCAGCACCATAAAAAATTAAATATGTAATTGTCCCAATTATGAAATAGTGTTCCACAAACTGCGTTCAAATTAAGTGAATCTCATTTACAGATATGACAGTTTACATTATGATCATATTACTTCCATATTTTCTCTTTCAAGGACTGCTAAAGAAAACAAGACAATGAAAGAAGATTCAATCCAATATATAACAGTAACAAACTGTGCAACATCAGGTATTAAAGACAGGATTCATATATAGCACAAGAATCTGAGCACTTATACAAAGATATAACTACTTAATTTAATCCACCCCAGAGGAACATCCACTTCTGGATCAAAAGTGAATAAAAGAATAACGGTCCAAGAGGAAAGCTGCCAAGTCTCATAAAATCAATTCACCACAAAACACAATTATAAAATTAAAATAATTAAATCAAATTGTGCTGATGACTATTATATGTGGAGAGTATATCAGAAACTAACACATTCAGTAGCTTAGCCATAAAATATTTCACAAAAAGATAATAAATCAATTAAAATACAGGCATTTCAAATACACATAATTACACTGAAAAAGATTTGTCACAAACTAATTTGTTCACATTAGATGAAACTAATATTTAATCTAAGTAAGCTTATGATAAGGACAAGAAAAATGTGTAACATAAAAACGGTATGTGCATATGCCCAAAAGCATATTATAAGATTTCAATTAAAAATTCACTTAAGTGAGAAGTATGACATTGTTCTATATACTAAATTACTTTAAAATGTGTATAAAGGATTATAATTAACTTATATCTACTAATATTTTAATTTACTTAATACACATTTCAATTTGATAAGAATAGTCAGAACAATGAAATTCATCAAGTTGTTATACAGCACTAGGCAATTTAATAACTTTTAAAATGAAATATAACTTACAAACATTATGATGTTTAGTCTTCCATCCTTTTTATGAATTGAAAATCATGTCCGAAATGTTAAATATATGCATTTGAGTAGGACATATATTGAATATACTTTGCTTATAAAGCAAATACACAATTTTTAAATCCTTCACTTACATTGTGAATCTGACAACTATATATGAAATTATAAGACAGTTGAAAATTTAACAACCGAGAGAGAGAGGACAATTTGTATGTAGCACTGGTTGCTTGGAAAAGAAATAGTTTAGAGTCCAGTTCATGTTTATGATACAAAATTCATTAGACAATGTAAAAGGAAAGACAAATCAATATTTGGATCAATAAAATTTATTCCTATCAAAGCATCAGTTCTAAATAGGCTTGCAAATCTGGAATTCTTTAAATGTGGCCTAACTCAATTTATCTACTACAATTTAATACATTACACACACTAACAGGAAAGAGAGATAGAAATTCAGTGATGTAACAGAACTGAATGAGAACAGAGTGCAGAGTTAGAATTTTCAGAGGCAGCCAACATCTTCTACAGAAGATTAGGAAAAACTGTGAATAGCTGGCAAACACACTGAATGATTTTCCTAATCTTCAAATAAAGGGGGTGCTGCCTCCAAAAATTTAAACTCTGCATTCCGCAGGGTGTCTGCCAATTTGACACTTCTAACTTGTTCTTATTAATTGTACCAATTAATCTGACAAGATCATTTTCAACAAAGGACATAAAATTGTCCAAAAAATGAACAGGTAGCTACGAGTGCGAGTCCATTGTCCTGTAGAAGGGAGTGGTCGACTCTGAAAATTAAAGTGTCTTAAACTACAGGTAAGCCATTACTTTTCTATATAAGAAAGAAAGTAGTGGCTTACCTGACGTATAAAGTTGGCAACAACCATTACATGTACGGGATTTTCTCTGAATTTTCGGTCGCAACCAACCCCTTTGACAGGAGGAAAGGAAAAGCAATGAAAGTGGCAAACAGCCACCTAGTCAACTGGAATGGACAAGTGGTAATGTAACTAACTCAGTAACATAATTTGCATTTACCCAAGAGTTCTAAGTGAGTATTTAGAAAGGGGAAAAAAAGAAATACTTTTTGGGTTTACTTAGTAATATAGCATAGTTTGACAAATTTGAATTGCATATATCTCCATATTACAAGCGGGCATTGAAAAATAATTTCTAAAGGGGTCTAACATCATATTTATTGCCAGTAAATGAAGGGAAAGCCAAATTTATTCCAATTTTCAATCACATAATATAAGGATAGTTTGATAAAAATCTTGTCTACAAGTTTTTTTAAAAAAATTAAAGTTAGCGACAGATTGAGGTGCAGTGTGTACAATTATTCCTATTATATTGTAAGGATAGTTTGACGAATTAGAATTTAGAAGAAAATACTTAAATTGACCAATTAGTGACAGATTGAAATGTAATGTGTATAAATTTATTCATATTACACGGGAAATTGTAGAAATATGCAGGTAAGCATACAGTTCTCTCTAATGTGCACTACGCGAAAGAAATAAATATATAATGTAAAGACAATATATGTTGTTTCTAACACAAGGGTAAGCGATGTGATTACTTTCAATACAGTACTACGAGCATGATAAATACTCTGTAACAAAACTAACTAAGGTTTATAACAATGAATGAGCCACGCTCAGCAAATGTATGGTAGTACATCTTCATTTTGAATGACTTACGCCCAAAAAAAAAAACTCATTTCTACAAAATTATGTTTTCTTACCTTCATCTTGATTGTCTTGATCGTCGTCGGGCAAGAAAGATAAATCTTTAATAAGAGAAAGAAAATTAATTGTAAAAAAATAATAATACAGAATAATAATTCAAGAGCTTATGAAATACGTAACTTACCCGCCATCTTGAAACAATGTTAGTTTTCATAGAAGGCACGTGATTGGTTGGATTAAACACTGATACTTCCACTAAATACAGACAAATACGTTTCAGCCGATACACGAAATAATTTCTTTTTAATCATACATTTTCTATTGAGAAAAACGAAGGCTTTGCTCTTAATTCACGTAAAATGTCACAAGGCGACTAATATGCTCTAATCACTGCAGTAATCCGCCATTTTGCAAGGATAATACTGTAAAAAGGTGGCCAACTCACAAATATTGAAATAAAAATTAACATAACAATTTTTAAAGCTATAATTATTATTTTAAAAAGATAATATTTATCAAGAGACACATTCCACTCTCATATGTGCAATAGTCTACATATATTGAACAAAATTAGAGCATAATTGTATTCATAGCCTTCTATATTGACCATAAATATTGGCATAAAATCTTATTGTAATTATAGACATAATTTGAGTTTTTACTATGTAAATTCACTTTATTCTGACTGATATTTAATTTAAATGTCTTAAATAAAAATATTAAATTATCTGGCTTAATATCATAAATAAAATTTAGGGATCAACATCAAGTTTTGTAATATTTTAATTACAGAACGAAGGAGGTTCCTAAAACTAGACGACGAAGAGTATTCAAATTAAATTATTCCATTTCTTACTTTTGGCCATTCCTTGTGTTTTATTCAATATATTTAACTCCCAAAAATTTAATAAAGCTCAATTATACAAAATAGGTATTCCATACAAATTTGTTTCAAAAAGTTAATTTTGACTGTCAAAGAAATTCTTGGAAATGAAGTCATATGTATTGTAAAAAAATACAATTTGTAATCATTTTAACAACATAAAATTATTTCTTTCCATGTAATGTACAAGATACTGGAATAATTTACAAGTGGGAGTAATTATAGTAATAATCATATTCCGTAGATCCTGTAAAGAAGCTAAGCTTCAAGGATGTGGAATGAGTCAGGGTGTACATTTATTACAAGTGTTTGAAGGAAATCCTCTTCAGGAAAATAAATTCGGGACAAATCTCAAAAAACGTGTGAAGTGGTTATTTTGCATATTCTAATTTAAATGTTAATATCAAAGTGAAGTGAAGTGTTATGTTAATATAATTCTTGTAGTGTTTCTCTTTCAGAGGTATAAAAATTTAAAGGACTATGTTTATTTTAAGATTAGACCTGCCACCGTGTTTGCGCCCAATTTTAAACCAACAATAAATACTTATGAGTGTGTACATAAAAATTATTACAGTAGTCAACCTAACACGTTGCTGTCATTGTTTATTATTTTGTAATTTTCAAAAATCAGTTATTTAAAACGTATTTGCCTACTTAAGTAAAAATGAATGAACATATTCTAAACAATAAGGTATGCTTTCAAATAATATTTGTACTACTTTCAATTTAAAATTTTCAATTCGCGTGTGTTTACTTAGAGAGTAGATTTTTACATTTAGGTTTGTATATGGGATATACCCACAAGAAAATTAATATTTCTTTCTTCTACATTTACGTTTTCTGCTACTGATTATAATCCAAACTAATCAATATTTCAGATTCTATTGAAATAATGAATAATTAACTCAGTCTTTCTAGATGCATTACTGACAAGCCTAACAAGTCGTTTAAAGTTTTTCATTCTTCAAATTTATTCCGTAAGTTCCTTCTTCTTTTTGTTTTTTGAAAAAATCTACTTTGTTAATAAATTTAGGGACAAATATAATTAATCGCGCTTTTAATACTGAAATAGTGTGGGTTGTACCCTAGTAAAGAGTAAAATTATTTATTTAAATTTTACTGTTCCTTCGCGTTTCAGGAAGCTCACGGCTATGCTGCAAGCCCAAAAGGACGGGACGGACTTGCCTACCACAAATAATGCTTTTGTTGGATTGAGAGGAAGAGCGAGTCTGAGGGAAATAGATCTGGTCAGAGCTGTAGCGAAGTATATCAGTTACTGGGAGCTGACAACAATGTGAGAGTTGTTACCGCAGCTTTTTGGAGAGCAAGTAGCACATACTCCATCTCCGATTGATGCACGTAGTGTAGAGAAGTTATGTGCTACGATATTAAATAAATTATGTTATTGAAGTGTAATTTTAGTGAATATAGGAAGCAGAGCACAGTGGGTTTTTTTTAGGAAAGAGAAGTTTGAGGATAAAGTTTTCTGGGTGGAGAAACCTATTCAAGACATTCAAATGTAAGAAAAAATATATATTGATAAACTTTATAACAAAATGTTTTGATATATAGCCTCAATATATATTTTTGAATTTATTTCTCCCTACCCTGAATAACCCCGAGTGAAGAGTCTGTTTCCTTTTTTAAATCGTACCACTAAAAATGGTTTGTTTCTCTTTTATTATTTTTATATTAAAAAGTTCAAAATATGTCTGATTTTATAATTTATTACATAAAAAGACGACCAACGAGTGGGTCATTTGAAATAAATGGCAAAATTGTGGCGATTCTATGTGCAAATTAAACTGAAAGCGTACACTATAAATACTATAATAGATTTTATGTTTCATGTGGTTATGTATAACTGACTTTAAAAAAGTAATATGATTAAGTATATGATTCATGTTTTCTCAAAAGTAAGTTGGCTAGAAAGATAAAGACATTTTTGTATTTTATATAGTTGGCTTAATAACAAGTTCGCAGTAAGTTTGAATGTTAAAATATAGTATAGTATAGTATAGTATAGTATAGTATATAAACAGTTTTAACATTTGTAGTTAATGCTGATTGACACTTTTATATTCTAAATACGACAAAAGGATAAAGACAATGCTAAAAAATTGTATGCTGTTAAAATATACTATCATAAGTTTGAATATTGTAAGTAACCTGTTCATTTAAGGAACATGCGTGGGATATTAGTGGTGGCAACCTGTAAATATGAGTAAAGTATTTATACCTAACAAAATCATTACTGAAAATGTTCGTATGGAGTGTGGCGTTATATGGGTGCGAAACGTGGACGGTAGGAGGTCCATAAAGGAAAAGAATAGAAGCCTTTGAAATGTTGTGCTACAGAAGAATGCTGAAAATCAGATGGATGGATAAAATCACTAACGAGGAAGTTCTAAGCAGAATAGGGGAAGCGAGAAAAATTTGGAGGACTTTGATCAAGATAAGGGATAGATTAATAGGCCATGTTTTGACACATGAGGGTCTTGTAAAATTAGCATTAGAGGGAGGCCAAAAATGGAATACGCTAAGCATATTAGGGAGGATGTGGGATGTGATAGCTATATAAAAATGAAAAGGCTGGCGCAGGATAGGTTAGCATGGAGGGTTGCATCAGACCAGTCGTACGACTGAATACACAACTAAAAATTAAAGACTGAACAAAATTCAAAATCTTTTGATTGATGTGCGAAGACATTAACGAAAATGATATTGGGAGCCATTGTTATGAGTAAAATTGTTTGTTTAAATTATACTCGTCGTTCGCGTTTCGAAGAAGGAAATACCGCAAGGTCACCAAGACGTGCCTACCATTAATAATGCTTTCATTAGATTGTGAGGGACAGTGAGTCCGAGGAAAACAGATGTGGACAGGGCTGGCGCGAAGTAAGTCAAGGACACGATTTTAAGAAAACAAAGTGAGAGTTGTTACCGTAGTTCTTTGATAGATATTCTGCTATGGCCCCTGTAGGAGCAAATGACTTCAACGAAGTTTCAGCAGGGAACTCTTCTGTACGCCAACCATCGCAGTTCTCCACAAGCTAACCTGCTTTATCCGCACATTCCAACATCCATTTCGTGTTTCCTATTTTAAGCCAAAGATTGTCATCGTTTAGTCCCTCCGACTTCTTTTTATTTCCGTTTCTTCAATATGAAATTCTTGTTATATTTTAATTAAAGAAGTGAGGAGGTCCCAAAAGTTGGGGGACGAAACGATTTCAAATAAAATTATGTAATTTCTGACTTTTAGCCATTATTTATTTTATTTGTAATAATAAGTCAGATTAAGTCAATTACTTTATTTATTGCTGGAAATCTGATTCAGCCTTCAGTTTGTGTAGCTTCTTGTAAAACCATTTCAAAGTATTCATCTATGTTTTAACTTTGTGATCAAATTATGTATTAAATTTATGTATGTTTGAGTATTCATTATGGGACTTAACATCATTTCACTTATATAATTATTTTCGTTTAAAATTCCGAGCCACACTGAAACAAATCAAATAAACTCATTAATTTGAAAGTTTAAGTAAAGCACTTTCAGATACGTATTTTCAGTTATTTCCAACAAAGCATCAAATCATTTTTGAATGTGATACTGTAACGGTTCATAGCGTCAATTCTATTCGACCATCACGTAGCAATCAAAGCTGGTAAATGTTTGCAAACGATCCATCACCTTTTTGAAGACGATGAAAACTTTATAAAGCTACAAATGAACGAAAACCAGTTAGAAAGGGGCCTCTCATTACATATTACAAATAATGAAATATATATATATATATATATATATATATATATAATACCCAACACGTAAAAATAGAAAATTACTTACGGAAACAAAATTTTTAAAGGATTATTGGACGTTTTCTTGGAACTTAAATGTTTGTGATTTTTCTGTCTGTAAATGGTCTGGTAATAAAAAAATGTTGGAATCGGTTTAGTCAAAGGCCGCTTCTTTCCCCTAATGCATACATAAAACGATCAGAGCATAGCCAAATAAAACGAGAAGAATAACAGTGATCGCGCCTCATATAATTTTGTTAGCTTCTTGTTTTCAAAGGTAATCTGAAAAAATTTGGAAATACAATGAACTATATTCATAAAACGAGCTCTGACTTGCTTTCTAGAGGACCATGAAGACTAGAAATTTGGTAATTACGGCAGTTACGAACATGTGATGTTAGAAATGAAAATTTAATGTGAATTACGAATTTTCAGTTGAACTACGATTAGTTAAATTGTACGCTGAACACGCATTGTGCATGATTTATGATGAAAAACAATATATTTTAATCACAAAAATATAAGATTTTTCAATCTCAATCTCACAAACAATTTTTAGATAGTCGGTGTTCTTGACCTTACAGAGAATGACGGTCTCTGTTGTTAAATGCTGCCACCCAGAGCGCTGTAACGTTCAAATTAGAGATGGGCGATATGATCGAGATCTGATCAAAGAATTAGCTCTTCCTGTGGAGTGAGTGATCATTGAAACAGGAAGACAAGAGCGATAGCTCTTCTGATTTACTCCGCTCCTCAGGAATCAGGTCACTGTGACTGCAATCCCAATGTTTGAATAGCCAAGCGATGCTACGAATTCTGTCCAACGTTAGACGCTTTATGGTTGGACGCCACGTGTGGCCGATCCTCCAACTACAGGTAGCGTCCACATGTTCGAACTGTTGTCGGTCTTATGACCCGCGTCGATTGGGTTTTCTCTCACTCGGCGACTCGCTTAGAAACCATTTGTCGCACTGTCACACGATTCGTCCACCCCAGTGAAGTCAGTTGAATCAAGTTTGTTAATATATTCATATCGTTGATTTGTGCTTTGAAGGGTATGTTTTCATTACGTACATGTTAATAATTTATATATTTTGCATAATGACTTGGAAACCATAACAAATGGCATGAACGGGGTATTGGAGAAAGAGTTCAATATGAGGATTAATAGAGGAAAACCAAGGTAATAGAGTGTAGTATTAGAAACAGTGGAATGACAAAGGGATATTTTGACGGATGTTAAGAAATTCTGTTACTTGGGAAGTGTAATAACTAGGGATGGTAGAAGTATAATAGATATGTAGAGTAGGATAGCATAGGAAAGGAAGGATTACGCGAAAAAGAGGAATTTACTCACGGGTAATATAAGTGTGAATACTAGGAAATCGTTGCTAAAAATGTTCGTATGGAGCGTGGCGTTACATGGGTGCTAAATGTGGACGATAGGAGTTAGAGAAAGGAAAATAATATAAGCTTTTGAAATGTGGTACTAAAGAAGAATTCTGATAATCAGATGGGTGGATAGAGTAACTAGCCAGGAAGTTGTAAGCAGAATATGAGAAGAGAGAACAGTATACAGAACTTTGACCAAGAGAAGGACTAGTATAATGGGCCACGTTTTAATGGTCTTGTAGAATTAGCATTAGAGGAAAGTGTGTGGGGTAAGAACAGAAGAGGGAGGCCAAGGATGGATAACGCTAGGCAAATTAGGGAGGTTATGTAGAAATTAAAGGGCTTGCACGGAATAGGTTAGCACGGTAAGCAGATTAGGGAGGAAGTCGGATGTGAAAGTTATAAGGAAATGAAAAGGCTTACGGAAGATAGGTAAGCATGGATGGTTACATCCGATCAGTCTCAGGACTGAATACTCACCAACATTTGTTAAAGAAATGGTATTTTTGTGAAGTAGAAGTTTATAAAATAATGAGTTTTATAAATATATTTTTTCTAAAAAACATTACTGTTTTGATTGAAATTGCACACTTGAATTGTGGAAAAGATAATATACAATAATGAAATTAGAATAAGTTTCGTCCTCCAAATTTAGGGACCTCCTCAGTTATTGGGAGTAAAATAATACGAAAAGTTCTTTTGCTCCTGCAATATCTGGGGCCGAAATGTGTGAAAATATCATTTGGGCCTCAGACGTTGCAGTAGCAACAAAAGCTTGTTCTATTATTTAATTTAAGTAACTGTAGTGGTTCCTAAAGTTGGGGAATGGAACGTATTCTAATTAAATTTTTCCGTTTCTGACTTTGGCTACACTTTGCGTTTTTATTTACAACTATGTCCGCGACTTCGTTCGTGAGGAAATAGTTCTATTTATTTTGCCCTTAAAACGAAACAACAGGTACAGACTTTTGATAAAGTTGAATTAATTGAATATATAAAAGCAAGGTATCATTTAATTATGCTCGCTTCATGGTAAACCTTATAACTCGCAGTTGGTTTACACGCCACCTTTCGCGCGGCAATTCAATGGATTTATTTACATTTACATTAATATCTTCCGAACTCCGAAATATATCAAAGTGAAACATACACGAAATTTAAGTTAAAATTCCTGTTTCAATCCCTGAAATTTTCATTGAAATCCATTAAGCCGTTTCGGAGAATAAACAGATCAAGAGTATAGACAACCCACATATGCACGTATACGAAGATTTATTATTATTATATTAATATCTTCTCCAATAAATTTAAATGAAATATGCACGAATATTTAAGTTAAAATGTCTTTTAACTCTCAAATTTTCATTGAAAACCGTTGACCCTTTTCGGAGCCTATTCGAGACAAATATACAGACAAATACTTCAATTTTATTTATTTGAATAGATTTTAAGACAGATAATATAATTACTTCATTTATAATAATGAAATTAGATATTAGCGTTTTGTATCACTTTTATATATTTTAATCCCCTTTACATATGTTTTTATTTTTCCGCGGTCACAAACAACGTATTCATATTCAAAATATTCTAGAATTGGATTCTTTTATTCGTTGAAATGTATAATGGATAGCAACTCTTCAATATTAATTTGCAACATGACAAGAAATTACTGTTGCGGTGGTAGCAACATCCTCATAATCCTCCATTTTAAACATAATTTTCTGACTTCAAGTTAGAAATAAATAAAAAGACGGCCAATAAGTCAGCCATTAATTTTATTACTATTTAATTAATAAATACTACGTTTCATACAACTTTGTGGACTTCTTCAGGTAAATTAATAAATGGATGAACTATTTGCATAAAGGACCATCTCCCGCGACGGTTACGGCCGAAATGATGAAACGTAGTATTTGTATTAATTAAATAGTAATAAAATTAATTGCTGTCTTACCGGCCTATTTTTTATCATCATAGTCATCCTGTTTATAAAATTCCCACCTAAGATAATATTTAACCAACGTTTGAATGGAATGTTTTGGGTGAAACATTCACTTCACCGTGTAGCAAGGCACTTACTACTAATAGTCGATATTGGATTCAAATGTTACAGACCAAGCGTTCACCGCATTATGTGGCGCCGGCTTCTGTGAATCAGATCACAGGGTCTGCGATCCCAGAGTTACCTGGTGTTTGAACTTTGAATAACTCACTCATAGCTGGAACTGCGAACAGATAGCTGTTAGCGAGTCAATCAGAGTCTCCCGTCATTCGGAAGGGCGTGAGAATAGTACCCAATGCCCGACCTACCTGATGCAGGGTTTTCTAGGGTTTTCCCTGCATCTCTTTAGGTGAAACACCGGGTAGGATCCTTAAACCATAGCCCGGGGGCCCTAGTTAACCCTGGGCTACCTTGCTCTACCTTCCGCATCCCCCCTTTTTCAATTCCATTCCTATGCTATTAAAGGGGAGTTGCCTGTTTCAGGATCACCCTCATGTAGCCTGTTACCCCCCCCCCCCCAAAAAAAAATCCTTTTCTTTCTTGTGGGGCGTTGTTTTTTATAAAATTAAATTTAGTAGCTTATGCACAACAAATTGTAACCGAACGTTAATACAAATTCTTATCTGATTGTGCGAATATATTCGTATAATCCCTTCCACCTATTCTTGCTAAATATTATCCCGCACTTTTCACTTTAACCTCTCTAAATCGCTTCATTCTCTACTATGATTAATAAATCACTTCATTTCTCATAATATCGAAGTAAAATTTGGACCAAGTCCTTAATTACGTTAAATTTATCATAATATTAAAAAAAGAAGACGTGCGTACAAGATCAGTACAAAAAAATTAAATATTCAGCTTAATACACCCAATAGAAATTTTAAATTTGGAATACTTTAATACTGATGACGCAGTCCACGACATAGCTGCATATCGTCGCAATTAAACTATAATAGCATAATGCTTAATAGTAATACGAAACAAACAATAAATTTGTTTTATTTTTATGTATCTATAAAATAATATTCTAGTAATAAGTTTCATTTTATGCAAAGATATTTTTGTTACTAATATTCCGTACTAGCCCCAAACAAACAAATTTACCGATTTCCTTATAAATACTTAATTTTGCTCCAAGATATCCTGCAGAAAACTTGTTATTTTTATAAGTGTTTTCCTCGTCCGCTCACGACAAAGGACACTCTTTAGCACCTGTCATACAGATGTCTATGACCATCTACAACACTACAACCCACTGACCACCCCCTGCAACTTCCCATTCCTCAAGACTGCAAGTGTTCTTTCATTTGAACATGAACCGCCAAAGATTTTCTTTTTGACAAAGGAAACTCAAAACTTTAGATTTTTTGTCGCCGTACTCCTTGCGTTATAACTGTTTAAATGGAAATATATTGTTCTTTTATTTGCCTGGCTGCTGTAGAGTTGTATAATAATTTTTAATAAGTGACATAATTATAATGTTAGTTTCTCGAATTCCACATTGAAAGTAAAATCTAAATCCATTAGCGGCCATCCAAATACCTCTACTATAAAAATAAATTTCCTAGAGTTATTTATTTCATACGATAATTATTTCTTTATTTATTAATAAATAAATAAAAGTGAATATAATTATTGGTAAAAATTATAAACCCATATATTTTCTAGGAAATCATTTGGAAATTCGTGGAAACAAGGTAAGATTCATTTTTATAAATGGGTTGCGGTCAGTAGACCGAATACATTATAATATTCACTTATGGAGTGTAAAATAAGTAAATTGCCAACACAATTGGACGCCAAAATGTAATATAGAAAATAAAGGATAGGTAATATTGAAATTATCAGGTTAAATCAGGTATATTAAAACCTTAATAATACTGTCTACATTATGTACAAATATCTTTACATTCAGTGGTTCAATGGGTAGCACATGGAACTTAAATACTCAGGGACATGTGGGCTTTCTCGAGAATGGAGTGCAGCAGATACTAAAAAATAAATATAAAACAATGATTAGGTTTACGCCAAAATTCTTTAAAAATGATTAATCTCTTTGAATAAGCCTGTTTTACTTGACTACAAAAATTCCAACATTACCACTAGCTGTCTGGCTGCTTGCTTGTTCATCTCGTATGGACTGTACCCAACTTATGATTTTCAGATTTCGTCAATCATATTACATACGTCGAAAAGGATTCACGTGCTATAAATATTTCAAAATTTTAGACACATATAGAAACAGAATAATTAAAGGATCACAGAGCTCACACTAGTTTTGTATCATGGCGGTTCTGCTTATTAAAGGATTTTATTATTTAATTATTTATATCAACCAAAATTATAGAAATACGGTTTCATGGGGCAACCATCATCGCCTCAGTCATCCACTTATCTCATATTCCTTCATCCCCATCCGTCTGTCTTATTTCAGTTGAGCTCCTAGGACCAATCTACAGATCACCCAGATTGCAGGATCCAACAAATGGTGTTATATTGTTTAGACCGACAATGTTATTACAATACTAAGGAAATTATAAAAGAAAGAATAGTTAATTTTAACATAATTAATTTAATTATGATAATTAAAAATTGAATACGTTAATACAGTATTAAAATTATATACAAAAAATATATAACTCAATTTAAATTTTTGAAAACATAAATAAATTTACGGAAGTGAATTTTCAAAATCTCTGCAGCTTCTGAAATGGCTGCTCGGGAACGCGGGAGACCTCGAAGTTAATGAAATAAAATAAAACGCGCTTCAGAAAAAAACGAGAATGGTTTTCAATTTCTACGCCGGATAAAAATGCCGTTACCGGATGTTAACGCCTGTTGACGTCGTTCTTCGTTCCTACTCGTACGCCGGCTGCTCCTCTGCTGTATCAAGTCTTGCCACACCAAGATCCTCTAGAGCCCTCCTTCAGATTAATCCACATCAAATGTTGTATTTTTATTTTCTGTACTCCCACCAAATGAATCTGTCTTTTCGAAACGTGCAGAACATACTTTATAAATTTTGCTTGTTCTGCCTCTGCTATCTCTCTGCGCCTCTCTCAGGCAGACTACACCATCTACTCAACAATACATCCCAGGCAATAATGTACTGTAATCGGCGAGGTTTCACCCCTACGTTACCTTGACGACCACCCTCGCTTTCGTCCTGCTGTACGTGACTCGGTAGAATAATAAACAAAATTATTTTTGATTTACGATTCAATGTGAAGGACATGAGCCACCACAACCAGCTACATCGATTTCTAAGTGTTTTGTTAGAATGTTTTGTCTATAAGGAAAACCTGACACTGCTCTGTAAACAAATTAAAAAGTTCTCTGCTTTCGCTTTAAGCGGAGGAACACTTCTACTCAGCAAAGTAGCACGTCCTCATATTCACCACTCGTCCTCCGCCAACCTTCAACAAAACGTACGTGTTAATACTTCCCTCTCCGTCCACCTACTGCTTTCGGAGAGCCTTTCACCCTCATTTCCGCCCTTCTCACAAAATGCACGTCTGAGCTTCACGCTCTGCCGCCCATATGCCTTAGGAGAGCCTTTCACCCTCTTTCGCCATATTGAAAAACTCAGGTCATATGCTCTATTTAGCCAATCAGCATTCAGAGATTTGATTGCCATCTCCTGGCTAATTGGGACAACACAACTTCCAGAATGTTCGAGAAAGAGCGATGCCACGTGCCTATTACATTGGTAACAAGTGATCAGACTCAGAGTACGGTCGCGCGCTCTGACGTAACAATACGTCTGGGGCTCAGTTCAGTCCACACACAAATTTATAGGCACTTATGCCGCTAATAAAAAAACAATGTCTTTTTCATATTACTATAACTAAAATACAGAAAATACACTTAAACTTAATAACTAAATCAATATGTAATTAACACGAATTTAATAAAAACACATCTTCACATTAAATTGGCAGCCTCAATAAAGAAATAAACTGGTTGTTGGGTTTTTGTATCACAATTATCTATACGCTACTGCTTGAGCTTTTGGCTGAAAGCATTTCTACTTCCTTAGACTAAACAAATTGAGCAAAGTGACATTAATTTATTTACTTACATCAGACAGACTAAACACAATTCAATACAATAAAATTTCCTTGCTCCATAATGCCAATAAAAGATGCACACAATTAAATTAATTTCAGTTTAATCAAATTAGAAATAAAATTGGAGCACGATTCGTAGTCTACAGGGGACAGCGTGGTGCTCTCGAGAATATAAGTATTCGCACTTAAATTTGAAAACATTACCAATGTAGATTAATATTCTGGAATACAATTCTAAAACAATTGGAATAAACGTTATGATATTCAATAAATGTTCGTATTTCTACTATTTACTGCCCATACATACATACAATATGTATAGATATCAAAATTTCATATATCCAATGAGCTTCTTCTAAGCTATGTGCGATTTTTATTTAAGGATTTAGCACATTGGTGTAATGTACCAAGTTCATCCACGGCGTAACAACCGTTTGGCTTCAGAATTTTTTTAAAAAATTACTAAAATAAAATTTTCCCTACATAAGTGAAGCTTACTTTACCTTTTCCACACAATCACCCTCTACATTTAGACATTTACCATACTTGTCCACGAACTTTATAATCCCCGTGTTGTATTCGGAAGCCGCACGTATCCGTGAGCCAGTGCGGTCTTCAAGTCATCATCGCATCCGAAACATTTTCCACCCAGGAACTCTTTCAGCGTAGTGAAAAGGTTAAAATTACTGGGTGCAAAGTCCGGGCAGTAGAGTGGATGATCAGGACAAATTCATTCAGCAACTGTGTGAGGGCGGGCATTGTCATGAAGAAGCGTCAAGCGATTTTCTCTTGTTCGGTGGGGGCGATATGGGACACCATCACCAGTAACAATCTCATGCGGAAGGCTTCTTCATCCACATGATTAAGGATTAAAAATATGCTTCCCCCACATCAGCTCACTTAAGACAATGACGCGACGTCATTGTTGTCAGCGAAACAGTGTTGTTCGCCCGGGCGACACCGTCCCCGTCCCCGTCACCGGACAGCGGACATTGTGAAGGGACCATAAGCTTCTTCAGTAGACTAAACTCCCGTCTTTTCCTTGGCTCGGGCGATCTGGGTGAAAAACAGATAAAGAGAAACCAGCCTTAGTCAACTGCAACAAAGAGAGAAGGTCCAGAGAGTTGAGGCGCGCCATTATCACAGACATTTTATCGCGTAACATATACGTGGTTGTAAATAATTGACGCCATTAATTCCGTCGCAATATAATTGCTCTACGACCTGATGCATTTTAAAGGTCGAGTCATTCGTTGCATCTGTCTCTGCTTCTTCGGTGCCGCCAGTTCAGCATGCTCGAGTTCCTGGACCAGTCAACTGCCAGCCCAAATGTTGTTTATTGAATTCCTATACTTTTATTAAAGAAAACTGCATTTTGTGTATATGCTTAGAGTATTGTTGTGTTGTATCAGTAATAAAGGTAGCGGCGGTAGTAGTGTGTTGTTCCAACCAGGACGATGTGAACTTATTTGGTACGTTGATCATAAAAGAAACTTAAAATATATTACGAGCTTCGCTACGGTAACCACAACTATTACTTCCCGAAATTCGCGCAGAAGAGTAGTAAAACGATAATTATCTAAGGCCGCAGTACTGATGGAATATCGCGACTGTAAACTTGAAGTTTATAATATCGTATCTTTATCACAAATTTTCCGACAGCCTATATCAACTTCTATATTGTAATAATGGAATAAATCGGCGCAAAATAATGGCGTGTGAATCAATGGCGATGACGAAACTCCAACTTAAAGGTCAGTGTAGACCAAGATTAAGATTCAAACGTTTATGACCATAAGTTTTAATTATTTTAGAACTCAAAGGAGTTTCCTGTTCCATGCAGGAAAACATTACGCAGAAGTACCTATACTCTGCACCTGTTAGAATGAGGACTTTAAAACTTTTGGGAATGTCATGTATAATCAAGTGGATTTTTCTGCTTCTTCGACCGATTCAACCGAATCCGATATTTTAGTTTCCCTCCTTTCTCCATGTATTGGCAGCAGCACCAAACTTGTGATATCAGGAAATCTCACCCGGCGCACGAAGTTTGGCAAAAGGTAATGGCGATGCCGAGTGTTCATTTGAGCGGTTTTACCGAAGTAGACCTAGTAAAAAATTAATAGTAGAATGGGGTTTATTTATTAATTATTCAATATAGTTGCACGTTGGAGGAAGTAAATTGTAATAAAATATTAATAAGGTGAGAGGAGCTAATTCATTATTTATAAAGGATCGATTTAAAGAAGAGTAAGGAAGAAAAAAACTTTTTGAATTTAATAACAATAAAATTTAAGATTCAATATGCAAACAAGAAAACTGAATAAAATGGTTTGCAAATGAAGACGGTAGCATTAATGATTCTATGTTGAGACTCTTTAATAACAGGTTACGTGTGGGATGAACCGAAAGAAGCCTCTATACTTCCCCGTTATTTGTTCTGCAGGGTCACGAGTGAATCCGTCACACTTTTATACGCAGCAAACGGAACTGTAATAAAAACTTATTGAAATAAATTTTTATTACCAGATTTAGAACTGCGACGCCCTTTTCGCTATCGCAGACTACATAAATATCAAATATCTCTATATCAAAGGACCGGTGAAAATAATTTTGAAATTGTATGATGTTATTTTAGAACGTTTTTCTTACGTATTTTCTACTACGGAATGGATTCGTTCATACTACCGTATTCCGTTCCAAGTCGTAAATATTCTGTCCTCCTCAAGTCATAGAACATTTTCTTCTCCTCCAAGTCTCAGAACATTTCCTCCACTAAGTAAAATGATTTCACTGATTGATTAACTCCACCCTTTTAAAAAAAGTTAAACTGATAGAATATGTTTGTCATTGTCCATTGTATAGTCGTGTTTCCCTGGAGGAAGTGGGAAGCTTCAATGCCAGTTCCAAGGGTTGTACTCGCCCTACGGGGAGAGTGCCCGATTGCTCTAGAGCAGTGATGGGAAAAAGGAAAGCAAAAAAAAAAAAATTGGCGAGCCAATATATATGTATTTTAAAAAAAATAAAATGATACATTTTACAAAATTCTTGTATTTTTTATGATACTAAACCCTATTAATGACTGAAAGTTTATGAAGTAGAATGTGACGAATGAAACTGTGACTGCATTTATAAAACGAAAGAGAGAAGAAAAGAGGAAAATATTTTTTTTCTTATAGCCTGTATTCTTTTTTCTTCATCATATTAGGATAAATCATTTTGGCGGACCGTAGTTTGCCCATCACTGCTTTAGGGGAAAGAGGCGATCCTTGTATCTGAAAGTGCAAGTTGACTTCGGGGATTCATTTCCTTAAAGAACAGCACAAGGTCCACCTGAACCTTCATCGAAGGGGTGAGCTTCGGCCCAGCTGTCGCTCTACTGGGTTGGACTCCAAACCCACGGAGGTGGTGCTAGCTCGCCGGTGCCTGGGTATGTAAAACCTAAAGCCCCGTCCACACTTGCGAGCACGAACTGAGCAACAAGCTGAAACTTGCTCGGTTCGGCGTTCTAGTGCCAGCGAACACGCGCGAACCGTGTCCACACTTGCGAGCAACGAACCGAACACGAGACTGTGCGCATGCGCAACCTGATGTGCGCATGCGCTAGATCAGCCAGGGTTGCTCGCCGTGTTTTCCATCGGTTATCGGTATTTTGACGAAACATCAAAGGAATGCTCGGTTCGCGTGCGTCGTAGTGTGGACGCCAGCCGAGCCGAAACGAGCTGAGCACTTTGGCTTGTATCAGAGAGCTTAGTACCTTGGCTTGTGTTCTGTGATTGTCTCGATCATTTGCGATATACCTTCAAGATGATGATGATGATGATGATGATGATGAAGACATCGGATTGGGATTGGTCCCAAGAGCGGACTCTGAAATTTATCGATGCTGTTAGGAGCCACCCAGCTATATGGGACTTAAGATGGCATAAAACTGAAACTAACTCCGCACCTCTCACAAAATCCACAGTCAAATTTATTTTGGTAATACCTCACATAATGAGGCAATTTGCCTTGTTACTTTAATTCTATTAATTCTATTATATAGATTATATAAATAATCTCAATTAATAGTTATCTACATTTACCATTGGATATTAATCCTAAATTTCTTTCATATACAAGTAAAAACATTTTAAAATATATATTACACGTGTTTAAGTTTTTACAATTATCTAAAAAAACGACGAAAGCTTGAAAATGTGGATTACTCTACTGTATTTCAACCGCTACTACTCGATCACATTAATTTGTAAATGTAACAATAGTTAAAATAAATACATAAGAATTTTTGTATCATTAAGTCAGTTGCAATTATCCCCTAAATAAATTAACAATGAAAGATGTGAAATTATCCTTATAAAAACACAATAGCACGTGACAAATAATTGTAGGAACACTAAACTTTAGGTGTGGTTTTATGAACATCAGTATTGTTAAACGAAATCAATTTCGAAATTGTAAAAAAAAATTATTATAATTAAGTTTTCATTAAAAAAAATTATAAGTTGTTTTCTATTACATTGCATCGCAATATAAATAAAATAAACTGCCCGCTTCCTATATGTTGCGTTTAATAAACCTTTCCTCGGCTCGTTCCTTACAATCAAATCTCTTGCTGGTTGCTACCCTCGCTGCTTGGAGAAGAGAAAGATTACAGCTTAGACACCTCAACCCAACCAAGGGTCTTATACATTTTCTTACTGGTCATGGTCCGTACGGACAATATCTGGGAAGAATAAATAGCAGACCAGACAATCTATGTGCCTGTGGAGAGATAGGAACACCGGAACACGCCATACTGGAATGCCCCAATTATGAGGTAGACAAGACAATAAGAGAAACCTTAAGAAAAGAAAGGCTATGGGAAATAATAAGAAACCCACCACTCACCGCGGCCCTAGAAAATTTGACAAACCTAATATCCGCTTTAGAACTGACAAAATACAGGACTAAAAATATAGAAACTTAAATATTACATCATAAGACTTAATATACTCATCATCGGACCGAACATTCAAATCCAGGAACCGGATGAGTATAAGGACCAAACTATAGACATCACAACATAAAATAGAATATAAATTATAGTAATAGTAAGATTAATCAAGTAATTATCTTAAACAAATTACATAACTCTGCTAATACAAATACAGTCATAAATAATTAGAGTATAAAATTAGTAAAAAAAAAATTTGAACCTACAACTACTCGACCAACGCGTCATGGAGATCCGGAAACGTGGGTCGTAACCGGAAAACCGGAGATGTTTCACAAACAAAATGTATAAATGTTGAAAGGAGGAGGAGACAAAGAAATTAAGAATTCTCTCCTTCAGTCTCTCCACGAAAATAATATAATAATAAAACTAGTGTAACAGATGATGATCTTACATGCTAAAACAAATTTAAATATACGCATATAATTTATTATTGTATTCATACATATTTATATCTATGTAAAAAAAATGTACCAACAAAAGAAAAATATTGTTAAACAGACCTGTTATTGAATCTAGAAAACAGGTCAAGTAAAATTATAATCAATAATAAAAAAAAAGTATACTGTCTTCAAAGATGATGATCGACTCCTTTCTTAGTGGCTCGTGTTCGTAGGCTGCTCTGTTCGCGCGTGTTCGCTGGCACCGAGTCGCCGAACCGAGCAAGTTTCAGCTTGTTGCTCGGTTCGTGCTCTCAAGTGTGGACGGGGCTTTAAGAGTAGGGGGCGGACCAGCCCTTGGGTAAGGTAGCTGTCGCGGTGGTACTTCGTTGTTGCGGACGGCGGGCGTGGGAGCCTGTACGCCATAAACGCGCATTCACCCTGTAAAGCCAGGTTGGCTCAAACAGGGTCAGCTGATAGATACTTTCCAGTATTTTCCTGAATAACAACAACAACTACTACTGTATAGTCGTTCACGCGCAAATCCTGTATGAAATGGAAGAATAATTTTAATGAAACGCCATTCGCCATATCTATACAAACAAATAAAATTGAAGTTTCTGTATCTGTCTGTCCGTCCGTATGTTTGTCTCGAATAGACTCCTAAATGGCTCAACGGATTACGATGAAAATTTAAGGATTTAAAAAACGGCAATTTAATTTAAATATTAGTGCATATTTATTTTCGAGAATGATGGTAATATATATTAATCCTACGTAAAGGTTTCTTTTCTATACGTGCGTTAAAATCTCCCAATTAGATGCGGGTAGCCTATACTCTTGACATGTTTATTCTTAGAAACGGCTTAACGGATTTCAATGAAAATTTCAGGTATCGAAACAGGAATTTTAGCTTAAATTATCGTGTATGTTTAAATTCGATATCTTGAAGAGTTCAGAAGCTATTTATATTAATATTTATGAATCCATTGAATTTCCGCGCTAATTGCTCATTTTTATTTTTGGGTGATCCTGAAACAGGCAACTCCCTTTACTAATATAGGATGGGAATTGAAAAGGGGGATGTAGAGGTCTAAACCAACTGTGAGTTATAAGGTTTGCCCTGAAGCAATCATAAATTGATGATATCGTAAATATTCAATGAATTCAACTGTATGAGAATTCTGTACCTGTTGTTTCGTTTGTAGGGAAACAAAAAAAACTATTTCGGTGCGAACGAAGTCTCGGGAGTTAGCTAGTATTAAATAAACCGCTCTATATATTACTTAATTAAAAACTGTCAAATAATTTATTTTATCTAAATCTTTTTGTAGAAATTTTACAAATCGCATTGGGAGAGGGTTAATAATTTACTGAAATTAATAATTAATAATAAAAGAAACAATTATAGTTGCAGGTTCATTAGAATAGCTCGGCTACATGAATTTAGAAATTGCCAGGGAGTCTTAATCTATTTAAAGGATCATGAAATGTGAGCGGCGTTGTGCAGCTGGAATTTCAATACATTAGTACTGACACACCTGATTAATGTTTTCGTAGGAAGCAGTATCCTGATGAATTCGCCTCTGTTGACGCTTCCTCCTTCCTTCCTATCTAGCGGCACGGAATTACGGGGCTGGCAATAATTCCGGATGCTATTTACAGATCTCCGTCTTCTCAGTGTATTTCAACTTCTCTGATGGCCTGACTAACGACTGACAACTCATCCGCGACAAGAATCTCCACCTCTCTTGAGTTCTCATCCACCACTGACGATGTCTGCTAATCGGATTCACCAACGCGTCTTCCTCGAGTTCAGCTTTCCGTATTCCTACCATGGGGTGGAGGGAGGCCTCGACACCTGACCGTTTTCCTCCAATCACTTTTAACTAATAAGTGTGTATGTATGTGAAAGAAAATAAAAGTTTTCTAGGATTAGTTTCCATGTAACTACGATAGTTATAATGTTTTCTATTTATGGAGATGCGGCGGAAATTACTTTACCTCTGTCACCATATTGTGGTTACCTTATCGAAGCTCGAACTATTTTTTAAGTTTACTTTTTGATTAAGGCACACATCGTCTATTTTGGAACAAAGCACTACTAGTGCTGCTATCTTTCGTTACTGATGGAAATCGGTATACACAACAATACGCTTAGAATAAAAACAACATGCTACAGATACAAAACGAACACTAAAATATCATAGTCAATTAATATGCAAACGTCAACAGCGACTTCCTTGATTGTGCTTCGGAGTCGATAATAATAATTTCTTTCATTTTTTCCACGTTTTCAAGTATTACTGACATGTTAGGGCGCACAGTGGGCCAACTTTCTTCTAAACCAGGACATAAGAAAGTGGTTAGAAAATCTTACAAACGTTGTCCGTTTTAGAATTTTGGGGTCGGTGGTTACGAATCAGATTTTGTAATTTTAAAAAAATTTCTATATAAAAAAAGTTCGGGTATAAGGCATTTTGAGGTCGCTGATATTGAATTCGATATCGAGATTGCGTAATTCAAATGTTGCAGTTGATATTTTACATTTTTCAATCGAAATCGGTAGTCACATTTGTCCCTTGCGTCACTATCACTATCAGAAGGGTCACTATCGGGTTGTCCGCCGGAAGTTAGTTCGAGAAGCGAATTTTTTATCTCTGCTGGCATTTCGTTTTCTTCTTCAATCGTCATTTTTTGGAAACTAGAAACAAGTGAATCCGAAATTCCCAGAAGACGTTTCAATACGTCATGCATGGTTTTCTATCGGGAACATTAGGTTTTCCTACACGCGTTTGCTTTTAAATGAGCCTTAAGCATCTAGCAGATGTTAATGATGTAAACATATACACGTTTCTGCTTCTTGTCCGATTACTCTTACAATCAAACGATTCTCGTTATCAGCAGTTAACAATAAATGAACTCGTGCAATACCTCCCGGGTTTCACCTAATAACCGGACACATCCTTCATCACTTTCCTCGGAAGGCAATAATACTATTCACCGCCATTTATAATAGCATTTTAAGAGCAGCCTACTTCCCAAAATCTTGGAAATTCGCACAAATTATACTGATGCCTGAACCCGGCAAACCACCAAACTCTCCCTCGTCATATCGCCCAATAAGTCTACTAGTTACCGAAGATGTTTGAAAGATTACTGTTCAAAAGTCTTGAGACTGATATCAACGTGGATTCCGCTCACACCACTTTATAATACTTCTGTGCCACAGAATTGTGAATGAAATATTAAAGGGCTTAGAAGAAAACAAGGTTTGTGTTACAGCTTTCTTAGATATTGCACAAGCATTTGACGGAATTTGGCACGTCGGTTTACTATACAAGCTTAAACTTACCATTCCCTCATTTTAATGTCCTATCTAAGTGATCGCTTTTTCAAAAACCAAGAGTAACACCGGTATTTCCACAATTCATCCAATTGCCTCTGGAGTACCACAGGGTAGCGTTCTTGGAACGCTTTTATGCCTTATATTTACAGCGGACATACCTGAAACAGATAACACAATTCTTGGAACCTACGCTGATGACACCGCAATTTTATCTGCAGATAATGACCCCCTTACAGCTGCTGGTGCCCTAAAAATTATTTAAATAACTGAAACATTTGTAACCATTTTAACAGCTGTAAACAGACTAAACATCCGATATGGCCGGAAATGAACAGTTCATGTGGTGTAAGAAAGCATACCCCAAGTGTAGTAGAGAAAAGGTAGTTTTGTCTTTTGAGTAGGAGCTTACTATTCAAGGGGGTCTGCACAACGTTACTGTATTCTTACAGAGTAATGAGGCGTCACAACGCCCTATACATTTAAACTCTACAGCCCCTCTTCATGATGGGCCAAATATTGTCGTAATTGTTCCTGTACATTTAATGGGTCAATACATAGCCCAATATGTAAACGTCCTGTTTAACACTGTGCACTTCGCTTGTGCATAATGGCCTCCTTTGATATCTTCAGGAAACTGCATCTAAAGTCAATGTCGGCCAACTCCACTTCCAACTTTCACCAATGAAGCCAACCCCCGTCCACACCAAAGCCAAGGCACAACTTGGGACTCATAAGTGTTTACGGACCGGTTTCTTGATGTACAACATATCATGCACTGAAAACAATATAATTCCTAGTGCTAATATTTTCAGAATTGCTTAACACTACCTACTTATCTCAACAAAACCTCGAGATAAACTGAACTCTGAACTATCCCCACTATAATATTGGGGAAGTTGCCTCGTGTGGACACGACTAGATAAATTTTTCATAGTTATTCAGATACTTTTCAGAAATTTTTACAAACAAAATGGTAAAAATTGTGCAAATCAAGAATAATAAAGCCCATGCAACTACAAAATTACTGTTAGTGTTATATATATAACTTTGACAATGCCAAGTCGGGTTGATAGTACAGTTAATAGGGTACGGTGGTGAGTTTGAAGAAGTTGCTATGACGGGATGGCGTGCTGCCAGGAGTGAGGAGGCTCCATCGGCCAAGGTCTGCTGAGGCGGTGATACGGACTGTAGGATTCATTTTTCCTCACTTTTCAAATTGTTGCATTAAATTGTTTCCACTGTATATACTATTGTATTAGAGCAGAGTGATAACTGGATTGGCACTCCAGCCAGACATGGGGGAAAAAAACCTTTTGGCTGCTGGTTTCCCCTTGTCACCTTACTTGGCCGTACAAGCTGCCAGCAAAGGGCACCCACTACTTTCACTGACTAACCCACCACTGCTCTATGCTTCCAGTGAGTGAATAACAGATTGTGCAGATCCCAATCACAGAGGGGATAGAGGAGTCAATAATATTACATAATAATCATATTCTGTGGATCTTTCAATGAAGTAACGGTTTGAGGATATGGAATGAGTTAAATATCTAGTAGGTTTTTGGAAAGTCACGAGAAATCAAACAAGCTAACACAAGTGTCCTTTGTTCACATTCACAATTTAAAAACCCAGTTCTGAATGACGTGACTGTCACGACATCCAAGCTGAATGGGTTAACCAAATGAGTGGCCAGTTCAGTTTTAAATTTGTAAGAACTGTTTTGTGTGTGGGGGAAGATTGTTGAACAGTGTTCATCCCTTATAATGTACAGATTTCTGTGTTATTGATAGTCTGAACAGGCCAACTTCCTTCATCTTTTAGGGGTGTATATTCTGATCTCGGAAATGTTGGTCTTCTGCTCTCCTTGGACCAGTCTGCCAGGTGACCTCCAAACCTGGTCAAGGAATGGGGCTGGATAGTTGTGTCCCACAACAGTTATTGGAAGGGACAAGACCCAGGCATACGCGTTACTCGTATTGCTAGGGTTTACTATGAATTATTTATAGGTGAATGCCAAGTAAGATCCTTAAACTACAGCCCAGACACCCTTTGCCTACCTTCCACATCTCCACTTTTCCTCCCTCCCTATGCTACTAAAGAGGAGAGCCATCAAAGAGGATATACTTCATGTAGCCTGTCTCCAAAAACTGACTCCAGATATTTCACGTGGAAAATGACAAAGCCGTTAGTTTTCGAAATGTGGCCTGAAGTTGACTGTGATACCCAGATGGGTATACAGTCACATTTAACTTTCTCAATTAAATATATGTAAGGCAGTAATATTGTATTTGTCAAGGTTATTGATTTTTCTTTGTTACAACTAGGGATAAAATAATTTAAGAATAGGGTAACAAAATCTTTATTGGCACATAAAAACATTCCCAGTATTGGCGAAACCAAGTCACTTTTATGATAAATGTTCACAATTCATTTCATTATTAATCCACAGAAAATACAGTTACAAGATTTCTCCAGGAGCACTAACATTGCGTTTAGATCACAATTTGACACACAATTTCACCGTCTTCATAGTGTTCACCCAATGCTGTAACAATCAAAAGAATCATTAACAGATAAGACATGAATATCTGTGGAACTTTGTAGTCATTCTAATTAATTTAATGGTAAATGTAATTTATTAAATGTCATTTTAATTAATCAACTATTTTACTACTTTTCTGACTTAATTAGCATTAATCAATATATTGATTTAAAAATAATAAGGAAAGAAAATTAACACAGGATACAAGAAAATGCTTAAAAACAGAAACCAATGGGACTCCATTAAAATTGAGAATAAAGTTTTACATAATTTGTGTAGAGTGCAGTAATGTATGGATGTGAAACTATAGGCAAAAGTCTGAAATGCATAGACTCGAAAGTTTTGAAGCATGCCACTGCAATACAATGCTGATGATCAAATGAGCACAATAGTTTTATAATTAGACAGGAGAAGCCACTGTAGCTTGAATAAAACAAGCAAAGTTGTTAGATCATATAATGAGATATATTGAGTTTGGGAAAGTCAGACATGAAAGATACTGGGAAGGACAAGAATAGTAGGGGAACGCAGTTTATAGGAAATACTGTAATAGGAATACCAATAAAATGGTGAACTACTTCAAACTAGTCTATAGACAACATAAAAAATGATTCCTACATATTTTGTCAGGTTATTAGTCACATTAGCAATCATTAATTCAAACCATTTGGAAGCCAGGCACCAATTGGAAGCATTGTCACTTTGTGTTTTCATTTTGTTAGAGCATTCTAAATGTTCAAAACAACTTTCTAAAATAAATACATAGTAATAACATTGAAATTAAGGAAAATAGAGAAATTATTATTATGAAATACATACAGTTATAGTAATGTTGTACCAGAAGCAGACAAAATATCATAATTTTTTATATAAATTGAATGAATGGTTTACTGACTCAATGCCTTTAGTTGAAATGGACTACACAGTGAAGTATATTAACTTCATACATAAACTAATCATCATAAATAGACATTTACAAACTTGATGAATGGTTTCTGAACAAGCAATATTAAATAATATTGAATGCTAATGATATATTTAATATGGTATTGGTAATGAATTTTCTATAAAATCTTTAACAAATGAGGCTTTTTTTTCAGATTCACTTTAGAGGCTAAAATTATAAGCTACATTCTAAATTTAAATTATAATTTTCATGTCTGCTCCCTAATAATGTTCTTTACTTGAGAACACTTCAAATATATGCTATTCATTTAACAGGATAATAAGGGAATTGAAAAGGATGATGTGGAAGGTAGAGCAAGGTGGCAAAGGGTTGACTAGTGCCCCCAGGATTCAGTTTAAGGATCCTACCCAGTTTCACTTAAAGAGATGTAGGGAAAACCCTAGAAAACTGCATCAGGTACATAGGATTATTGGGAACTATTATCACACCCTTATGCATTCCCTTCTCCATGTCCGGACCTGTTTCAAAAGGCAGATGGGATTAGAGGACAACTCTTACTGTAAGCCCCAGGTTTTCAACCCCAGTACATACACCTCCCAAAATAGCTGATGGTGCTTCAGCATGTGATAACCTTGAAAAAACCAGAGAGAGTATGAGGCATTTTCAATGCAGTCAGGTGAGCACCACAGTGAATCTGGGGAGAAATACCTGAGTGAGAAAAAGCCCACAGGTGGTTCTCTAGACTAGCATTGTATGCTTCTTTTTAATTATTTTTGGCAGGAGGGTGATTTTGAAGCAGGAAGGGACCTGAAAAGGGAGGACGTGGAAGGTAGCCAAGGGTTGGCTAGGGCCCATTGGCTGTAGTGTAAGGATACTACTGGGTGTTTCATCTAAAGGTGATGCAGGGAAAAACCTAGAAAACCTGCATAGGTAGTTCAGGCTATCAGGTACTACTCCTATGCCCTTCTGATAATGGAGGACTGGATTGTTGTGGGAACGCAACAAACCTGCCTCCACGTCTTGATCACTATTGAGTGGCAGTTGGCCGACTAGTCCAATGGGATCAGCGGACAACTCTCACCATATGCTGAAGGTCTTTGAAACCCATACATACACCTCTCAAACTGCTCAAGGTCGTCTCAGATTGGCAGCACACACTCAATTATTTGTTTTTGTAGACATGTACATATTTTGTTTATTATATGAGTGCTTATTTAAGGTATCAATAGATTTCTTTCTTTACATGATTAAAATACTGAGCCATCATTGTGGTTATGATGAAATTCAGCTCTCATAAAGTAAGGGGTGTGAAAAGGTAAATTTTCAAAAATGTAATGCTCTTACTGAAGCTTAATTACATGTTAACAAAAGTATTACTGCTGATCTGAATTCCCAAGGAAATGAATAAAAAATGTCATTTTAATTGACATCTTGGAAACAATATTAATAACACACTAGTCACTAATGTTTTGGGGAAAAAATTACAAAATCATTATACACAACAGATCTTTAAGAGGTTTGTTCATTACCTACAGTCAAATTTTAATGACAAAACTGAATAATACAGATAAATATGACCAAAAACAGACCAACATTGAACAAAAGCATGAATCAAAATATCCTGCTCATACACAAATTACTATTTGGATTATGAGACAAATAGCTGTTCAGCTCTGCTATCAAATATTAAAAGCTTCCCTAAACTGAATACTTTACCAGAATTACTTATTTTGAATACAAACTTTGGAATTCTGTTGAAGTTACTAATTAATATATTTGTAACAAATATTAATTTTATTTTCTCGATACTTACTCATGAAATATCTGGTACCGTAGCACGTATAGTTCCTCGACACATTGGACACTCTGCTAACTGTCCACAACAATGGGAACAGAAGCCTTGGTGGCCACATGGTAGCAATCGAACAGATGCTCTTTTATCAAAACATAAAGTACAAGAGTCTTCCAGCACACTCAATTTTCGTAGTTGCTCTAGACGCATGTGTCTTTTAATACAAACAAAATATAAACATAAATATAATAGTTATTAACATAACTTATTTATTAAGTGTATAATGCATTTATTAAACAATTAACAGTTTCAGATAATTTAAAGTTACCAGATCCAATTATTAAATTATTAATTAATCAAGACAAAAGGTTTTCCAGCAATAAAAATTAACTCCTACAAATAATGGCAATATTAATAAAAAATATCACAATACTAATCTTTAACAAATACATTAATAAAATATTTAAGGCAAATTAAAATTTGGAGGGTCTTCATATTTTTGATAAAATACAAAGATTTGAAAATTTTGGTGTTAGATGACTATGGTAAATGCCAAAAGTTTCTTTGATCAAATTTAATTTAAAAAATGGAAGAAAGTGTGGTGATTCATGACCCTTACACTCATCGGGTAAAGCAAAAATAATTTAGTTTTTGTTATTTACGTACACAGGACATAAACGAGAATGGCTTGGTGGGGCCGAGTAGGTGGGAAATGTCGGCGGGAAAACGTCACCGTCTGCAACATTATTGATGGCCTGGAGTAGATTAGAGATTGAACACTTGGTGCAGGGAGGCTGCCTGCGAGAGACGCTAGGGAGAGATAAAGCAGTGGCAGAACAAGGCGACATGTATAAAATTTAGTTTCTGCACATTTCGAGAAAGGAGATTCATTTGGTGGGAGTACAGAAAATAAAAAGATAACATTTGATCTGAAGGAGAGGCGTTAGAGAATCTTAATATGAAGAAGACGTGACCCAGCAAAGGAACAACCGGCATACGAACAAAAACGAAGAACGACGTCATCAGGCGTTAACATCCGGTAACAGCATTTTACCCGTTTTTTTTTCACACAAACCATTCTCGTCTGATTCGCGATTTTAATTATCAACTATATCGTTCGTCACCCGCGTTCCCGGCAGCAGCCATTTAGAAGCTGCGTAGATTATTCTTTTTTGCTTTTACCGATTGAGCCAATGATTAAATTGATATTCGTAAATTGATATTTTTTCCACAATAACTTAATTTGAGTTACATTTCTATTCAAATTAAATACATTATTATTATTGTTCGTTTGATTGTACAAAAATATTTTTGTTGGTGTAACCAACGAACACCACAAAAGGTATATAAAATGCTTATTTTTATAGTTGAGATTTATAACCTTTTGGTTTAAAAATATTAATATATCTAATCAAATATCAGTCAGGATATTATAATAAAGATAAGCAATTTTAAAAGTGTAGTAACATACAAGCCAGTTGAAGAAATTGACACACTGACAAATGATACAAGCTGAAGAGATGAAAGATGACAGAAACAATCATTTAAAAAATCAATTGAATTGAAGAGGAAAATGATTTTTCAAATTTTACAACAAGTCTACTGATAGGAAGCTTAAACTAAAACAAAACTAATTGAAACAAATTTTGTCTACTCAGTGGTCAGCTGGCCATCAACGAGAATGTCTTCCTAACATTCTGATGAAGAACTTCAAACGCTATACAGTGCCTGCCGTCTGTGAACCTAAGGTGAGTCACCAACTCTCTATTTCTCTTGTCCTTATTAATTGTTTTAATTAACCTGACTTGAAAACCTAAGATATATAGACTGAAAATGCTCGGTTGGTCGTACTCGATGTGGTGGCGGAGTGGATAGACGCACGCCCCGGCTCTAGGGGTGATGCACTGTTGTTTCGTGCACCCAGGTTCGAGTCCTGGCCACATCGAATTTTTTCAGTCTTTCTTCCTTCTTCCATTCTCTTCTACGCTTGACATATGTATTTCCTTGTGCATGATTCCATGCCGTACATATGATTTAATGAGCGAATTTCCTGCCTTTCTCCCAAATATTTCTATCTTTCTTTCTATCCAATTATCAAAAAAAATGCGTGACTTCGTCACTTATCCCATATATATATATATATATTTAATTTATCCTAACGGATGCTCCTAATTCTTCCATCCCTCTTCTCTATCCATCCTAACTTGAAAACCTAAGATATATAGACTGAAAATGCTCGGTTGGTCGTACTCGATGTGGTGGCGGAGTGGATAGACGCACGCCCCGGCTCTAGGGGTGATGCACTGTTGTTTCGTGCACCCAGGTTCGAGTCCTGGCCACATCGAATTTTTTCAGTCTTTCTTCCTTCTTCCATTCTCTTCTACGCTTGACATATGTATTTCCTTGTGCATGATTCCATGCCGTACATATGATTTAATGAGCGAATTTCCTGCCTTTCTCCCAAATATTTCTATCTTTCTTTCTATCCAATTATCAAAAAAAATATATATATAGATATATATATATAAACTTTCTGATGAAGGGGGCGGAGCCTCCGAAAATTCAAGTTCTCTAAACCTCACAAGGTGTCTACCATCTATGAACCTCAGGTAAGTCATCTTCTTTCATCAGAATCTTGACACACATTCATTCAAACACATAGACCCTTAGAGGTGTCAATATTAAAATTTGATACACACTCTCATACATACAACCACCATTCAAACAAAAGGCAAGGTATGCACACACACAGTATGCACACAGAAGGTTTTATTGTATATACAATTCCAATGGACTCGTGATTTGGGGGGGGGGGGGGGTTGGAGATAAAGAGTTATAGGATGTTTAGTCCAGGGCTTTGTCTGGACTGTAGGACATGCTGAAATGAAAGTTCCCACAGATGAAGTTCAGCTTCTGATGAGTCGGGAGGTAGGGCTTTGAGGGGGGTCATTGTGAAGCACTGGCTGAAGTTGTTGGTGTTGTGGCTATGGGCATGGGCGGCTATGGGGAATTGGGTTTTGAGGAGTTTTACTGTGCTGCGGTGGTTGGCAATCCGTTCGGGGAGGGATCTCTTTGTCTGACCGATCTAAAAGGCTGGGCAGAGTGTGCAGTTTATTTTGTAGATAGTGTGGGAGGACAGACAGGTTATGTGTTCCCTAATTTTGTAGGTAGTGCTGTTGGTGGGGCTCTGGAAGGTCGTGGTAGGTGGGAGTATTGGGCAGGCATGGCATCTGTTTCTGCCACATGGTCTGCAACCAATTGTGGGTGGGGGGTTGCGGGTGTGGGGTTTGTAGGGTCTGACCAGGATATTACGGAGGTTGGGTGGGAGCCTAAAGGCAACCCTTGGACAGGTGGGTAGTATGGTCGGGAGGATGTTCTTCATTTCTGGGTTGGATTGTAGTCCAGTGTAGGCAAGGCGGAGGAAAGAGTTCAGTTTACGTAGTCCAGGGAAGTAGGTAGTGGTTAGAGGAAGACTACGTTCTGTATGATGGTTAGGGGTGGGACTGACTATTTGGGAGGTGGAGAGGGCACGGGTAATTTGCTTTTGGAGGAGGTCTGTGGGGTAATTTCTGTTCCGGAAGGCATTGAATATTCGGTCGGTATAGGACGCTAGGCTGTCCAAAGTAAAGCATATGCGGGCTCCCCTAAGGGCAAGACTGTAGGGGAGGGATCGTTAGGTATGTTCAGGGTGGCAACTGGAAAAGTGGAGGTACTGAAGGGTGTTAGTTGGTTTTATGTGGACAGAGGTGGTAATGATTCCTGAATTTAGTTGGATGTCCACATCGAGGAAGGTGATGTTGGTTGGGGAATAGTCAAAGTGAACTTGACGGGGAATTTAGTGTTGACGTCGTTGAGGAAGTCTGAAAGGGCATCTTGTCCGTGCGTCCATAGCATGAAGATGTCATCTATGAACCGGAACCAGGTTAAGGGTTTCAGTGGAGAGGAATTTAGATGTTGTTGTTCCAGTTGACCCATAAACAGGTTGGCATAGGATAGGGCCATCCGGGAGCCCATGGCAGTGCCGCTGATTTGGTGGTAAATTTTGTCTTGGAAGGTGAAGAAGTTTCTGGTGAGGACAAACTGGGTCAGTGATATCAAAAAGTGGTGTTTGGGAGGGAATTTGGAGGCCTGCGAGACAGGAAGTGTTCGAGTACTGACAGGCCACTGGTGTGTGGGATATTGGTGTATAGGGAGACAACATCTACGGTAACCAGTAGTGTGTCCTGTGGGAGTGGTGTGGGTAATTCACGGAGGCGACGGAGAAAATGGTTGGTGTCTTGGATGAATGAGGGTAGATTTTCCACTATTGGCTGGAGGGAGTCATCCACCAAAGCGGAAATCCTTTCAGTAGGGGAATTGTAACCAGTGACAATTGGGCAGCCAGGGACCCCAGGTTTGTGTATTTTTGGGAGAAGGTAAAACGTGGGCGTTCTGGGGCTTTTTGGGGTGAGGAGCTCGATCGAGGTGGAGGATAATTTTTGAAGAGGGCCATGAGTCTGAACAAACTTTTCTATTTCATGGGTAATGGAGGGGTTGGGGTCGGTGGGGACAAATTTGTAGATTTTGTCATCCTGCAGCTGGCGGATTGCCTCAGTCATGTAACTGTCGGCATCCATGATGACAGTGGTGGAACCCTTGTCAGCTGGGAGGATAACAATATCAGGGTTGTTTTTCAGGTTACGGATGGCTAGGTGCTGGGCACGGGTTAGGTTGGGTTGTTTGGGGAGAGTGTTGGAAGGTTGGCGAGGTCACGTGGGTTACAAGAATACTAGTGAAGTTCTGAAGTGGATGGTTGGGTGGCAGTTTGGGAGGTGGCAATTTGGATGGTTCTTTAAATTTTACTAGGCATGGGGCTGCGGTGTTTAGGGGTTCTGGGTTGGCTGGAGGATGTTTTGCAAAGTGGTGCTTCCACTGGACTGTTTGACAGAATTTAAGCATATCACGGGCAAGTTTAAATGGGTCCAATGTTGGGGTGGGGGAGAAGGTGAGGCCTTTATCAAGGATTGATATTTCATCATCATTTAGACTTTTGGAGGACAGTTTGAGGACACTGTGGTTTGAGGGTTTGGGGGTCTGGATGGGTTTGTTATCATTTTAATTTATCTTTATTTGTATTTAAACTTGTTGGCTTTAAAAATAATGTACTTGAGTCAAATATTAAGTCAACAATTTTAATGTTATCAAGAAAATAAAAATAAAATGCTATCTATTTTTACCTTGGTAAAATCACTTTGTCTTCAGGGTTTAGTTTAGCATGATCATTAAAACTTTGATACCTCCTATCAGTGGGAGGGTACTTGAATGGTTTGCTACCAAAGTTAAACTGGCACTGTTGGAATGACATAAAGCTTGCTGCTGCAAAAAAACCAGATCTGAAAGAAGACAATGTTAAATATATATGAAAAAATAAGAACAAAACTTTTCACAGTATTATGGATTTAACAAATATTTTTTACTCTTACCTTGCAGTATTGAAAACATGAACACAGGGAGGAAGCGGATTTCCATTAATGTAGAATATCATTTCTGGAACAGAAAGATCTAATAGACACCCCAGAATGTCACCAGGTTGCCAACTCTGTCGACTCTGAGATTCATTATGTGCATCATGCCATACTAATCGTCTGCATCCATCATATGCTAAGGAAAACTGGTCATCACCAATACCATAACCTTCCTGCACAAAAAAATCAAATGAAAATATGTAATAAATTTCTTACAGAAGGGCCACACAATAGATTTTCTTGGTATGCTGCAAGTCTTTGACATGCCATTTATAAAACATCTTTAAATAACTGAACAAAATGTAGAAAAAATTCTTCTATTTTACTCATGCTACACACTGCTGAAATATTGAATCAAAATTTTAACCATTAAAATTTTAAGGGGACCCTTCACCTGTTTTGGGAAATATGCACTGGGGTCACAGACCTTGCATATACAATTTCAGTTGATCATGCTCCCATTGGATTAGTCAGCCAGCTATCCTAAAACTGGTGGAGACAAAGAGAAGAGAATTCTGTGACTTCACAGCATACTGCTCCATCATTTGGAAGGGTGTGAGAATGACCTATCCAATGCAGTTTTCTAAGGGTTTTCCTCACATCCTTTTTCAATCCACTTCCTATGCTATTAAAGGGGAGTTGCCTGTTTTAGGATCACCTGTACTGTTCCCCCTTCCCCCCATAAAAAATAAACAATGTTAACAATCCCTGACATTGCAGTAGCATTAAATTTTATGATTTTTTAATAAATTGGAGATAAAACATTCCAATTTAATTATTTCATTTCTGATTTTTGACCATTAATTTTTTTATATTATTTATAATACTAAGTACAGTTAATTTAATATTTTATTTATAATTCTAATCACAAAATACCCAGTTTACTTCACATGGAATTACTTTCCCCAATAACATGGACCTAGTTCACTTTGACATAACCCTTAGATATGGTCTAATTACCAAATCATACTACCAAAAAATTAAGTTTCAACATGACAATCAATGCGAATTGTCACCCTGATCACACCAAACACTTTTATAGACCTAAAATATTCTCTCCACAACATTACCAGCCATCCCAAGTGTAATTTCAGTTATTGTGTTTTTATAACGAAGATACTTGTTTTAGAAACATAAATGAGCAGACAAACACCCCAAATTGTGTGATTGTGATCACAATTAACTAATTTCAATAGTAAAGGATTCATTGGGGATGCACAGTTAATAATTCTTTTACTCCACTCTCTCTTCTTGGGTCATTGGTTCTCAGACAAGGTTACAAATGATTGATTGGTAGTAAAACATGTAAACTAGGAAATATTGAAAACACATTTTGGAAGTTAAGCAAGTTGTTGATCCAAAATTCAAGTTAATCTATATGAAATATAAACTTTTAAATGAACTTACATGATTAAGGAAAGTGCTATCCTTTGTAGCCCATCCAATTTGCATAACTCCTGGAGTAATTACTAATGTTTCATAATACCAAATGCCTTCATCAACTTGGAATGTACAACGAACACTTTCAAATGAATAAGCATCACATCTTGCCTGCAAATTTTTGAAAAAATAACTTAACATGTCTCTTATTACATGTTTAAAAAATTCAATTTATACAAACTGCTACAATTACCTCCAATCCATCAGGTGATATTTTCAGATATTCACTAACATCTTTTGTGTTCAGCATTACATTTATGCCTGATGTATCTACACACTCATACGAAAATTTTCTCCCATCTACTACAACTGAAAAAAACATAATACTTAAATTACTATGTGATATTTGGCTGAAAAATTGAGGTTGGACAAAAAAATGAAGCTGATACTACAACTTGGGCATAATTTTCTCTGTAATGTTGTCTGGTCATTGCTTGACATCTCTTGATAAACTCAGTTACAGTAGATGCAGAGTTAAATATAATCATGTATAATGGGAAATAAAGTTATGCCACATGCAACTGTAAGCATGGCATTCAGAAACAGTTGATAGCAAGCCATGGTAGCATAATTTTAGTGTACTTGGTTCGAGAGAAGGGTCGCGAATGTAGGAGCAAGTGTCGGGTATTGAACAAGCTACCAAAATAAATGAAAGTGATTTGTAACTTATGAATTATAACTTAGACAGTTCCTGGCTGGGCATGGGAGGTTCATGGTGTATGTAATTGGTAACCATGTCCTGAGGATTTTTTTCAACTCACGGCTCAAGAATAAAATTTTGATGAAAGTAATTTTGGCTTAAAATTAAGTGGCTCTCAACTAACAATTAATCGACGGCAGAGCACGGTTAGGGGTGTCTTATTGTTTGCGCCGCCTTTTGTCACATTTTTAAGGTGCAACCGGAGCCCATATTACAGTACACTTGCACACACAAGTTAAAATAATTAAAACAATTAATAAGGACACGAAAGAGAGATAGGAATGTTGTGGCTTAGTTGAAGTGTTAAGTTGGCAGGTTCCACCTTTAATGTGGAGTCTAAGTTTTTGAAGGCTCCAACCATTTTATCAGAAAATTAGGAAAAGCATTATAAGTGAAGGCCAGGGAAGAGGCAAAAAATTGACAGGTGTTAGGGAGATGCACACACAAAACCAAATGTTATCTCACATAAAAATACAACCGCATATTATTACACACATACAGCCACACTTTAATATATACATCTGAATACATACAATGCCGTTAACGAAATTGGTTCAGCAGCGAACTGATGTATTCAAGCAACAATATATAAATACTAATTTTTTTTAGATAATTTTGCCTCTGCTTTCTGCTTAGTCAGGTCAGTTCCTTGAGAATGCTGACCTTTGGGTTTATCATCTTGAGTGTTAAGACTGAATATCAGTTGACACCTGTTGTCAGTCCAGTTGCAGTGTAACCAAGTAGACATGCTCTATTTTATGCTTCTAAAGGGATTTTATTCCAACATTGACACAGACAGTAAGAACAAATCCTGTTTCTCCATCCTATTAGTAAAATATAACCACATAAATATACAAACTTACAAAGATTATCAAGACACCACTGAGCACAAAATCCCACTTGTCGCTCTACAAACTGTTCTGAATCAACTAACAATTCCAACTTCAACAAAGGATTTTTCTCTTCATTTTGTAAGCGTTTTTTAATGGTAACTTTATTTTCACCTGCAAATATTCAAATTATTAGTAAAATACTTTTTAGAAATTACAGCAATCATTTAATATGTGAACTTTCTTACTTGTTTGAGCAAATTTTTCCAGAGCAATTACTGAAAACAGGATGACTGATGGATTTACTTCTTCTCTCTGAAATTAAACAGGAAAGATTTAGAAAATTGTAGGGTCAATTTGTTTTTGTCAATTACATATAAAAAATGTTGTGTTATAGGAGAATGCTGAGAATCAGATGGGTGGAAAGAATTACTAATGAGGAAGTTCTGAGCAGAATAGGGGAAGAGGAAACAATATGGAGGCCATGTTTTAAGGCGTGAGGGTCTTGTAAAATTAGCATTAGAGGGAAGTGTGTGGGGTAAGGACATGAGGGAGGAGGATGGAATACACTAAGGTGATTAGGGAAATAGTGGTAGGTATGTGGAATAGGCTGCTAATTAAGTTAAAACAGAATGTAGAAAATGAATCATACAGAAATGAGAAGAAATAAATACCCTACACTTTGCCAATATATTGTAGTATTAGGGGAGTCATAAAAAACCTTGGAAACCATAATAAATGGCATGAACGTGGTACCAGAGAAAGAGTTCAATATGTGGATTAATAGACTGAAAACCAAGGTAATGGAGTGTAATAAGAGAAACAGTGGAATAACAAAGGTATATTTTGAAGGAAGTTAAGGAATTCTGCTACTTGGGAAGAATAATAACTAGGACTGATAGAAGTGTAGTAGACATAAAGAGTATGATAGCACAACAAGGAAGGCTTTTGCAAAAAAGAGGAATTTACTTACTGGTCATATAAGTGAGAATATTAGGAAATCGTTGTTAAGTTTTGGAAGGTTTAATATCATATATGAATTATTATAATTTTACAAATAAAAAATTGGGAATGAAAGAGCCATAGAGAGAGCATAAGCTTCATCAAATTTGAAAATAATATTACAATGGCCTCGATTCATTTAACATGCAATTTAAGTTGCAGTTCAGCCCTTAACAGGCAGGTGGATGGGGCAGAAATTTCTAATTATGAAAAATCAACCGATATTTGAGTTAAATAAATACTTTTCGGCATCAATTCCCCCAACATTTTTATGTATCATTTGAACTCCATCATGGGAGAAATGTTTTAATAGAGGTGTAGTTGTGGATGGAAGGGATAAAACGAAGTTCCATGTATAATATTAAATAAGTCAAGCTGTTTTGATCAAATGTTGTGCACCATTCCATGTGCTGCTGAAACAAACAATGTGAGATTAAGACTAGGGGGCATGATAGGGATGGAAACTTTAAAATATGCATAAAAAAGCCAATATTTGAGTCTAACAAATTATTTACTTTTATTGTAATCTCACAGATGTTATTTATGTATGATTTCAACCCATTTTGTTGGGGAGATGATTAACCATAAGGGTGAGGGTGGAGCGATGTCACATAAAAATAACAAGAAAATTACCAAGATTGGTGTTACAACCAGATATATGGGAGTCATTCAATTCAATTCTGAAATTCAACATGCAACTTAAATCGTACTTCACACCCATAGTGAGGGTAGGGAGCAAATGGAGGTAATAGCCAATAAGACAAATTCATGACAGTTTTGCAGTTATGGAAAACAAGGAGAATTTAACGTCCACTTACATTGAAGCAATTTCTATCAAACTAAATTCATATGACACATATCATCCAGTGTAAGTCTGGCTCATCTTTTACTGTATTAGGATACTGGACCTAATTATTACCCTCATAAATTACTGGATGTTATTTTGCAACCATGAGTGCTTCTTGCCATATTAGATTACCAGAAATACTTTAAACATTCTTAAGGTACAGGTGGTAATCTGAGTCTTGAAGTACCAGGAGTATACTTTATTCAATTAAAGAGTGAGAATATCTGTTATTCTACCACGAGTATATTTGACTCTCTCAAGTTACTGTTGTGCTTTCAATGCCGATTTAATCGTGTTCGACCAAGACATAAGTCACATACAAGCCTAATATAGATTCCGCCAGCTATTCCAAATAAAAGTCATGAAACCATTTCTCCAATAATACAATCAGAAAGTAGTTTTAAACTCGGTAATTTATACCACTGAACATAGAGCAAATACTAATATGAAAGTTTAATTATATTCATGAAAAGGAAGGTCAAAAATATGAGTTTGTGCATTTTGATTCACAATAACCTCAAATTAAAGTAAGAAACAAAATAAAAACCAACTCAAGAATTGATTCTCTTAAGTTTTTATTTTGTTTTAATATTAGATGGAATTTCTTTTAATGCATTTTTGATTTAATTAAGATGACTTAATTAGCACATTTATTTTTTGATCCCCATAGAAAATTGTGATATTTCATCTCAACTTTTAGGTTAATATAATTCCTTAATTCTTATAACATATTTCAAGACTTTTTAAATTGTTTGTAAAAAGAACTTTTGTTTCTTTCACTGGGATTTGAATTAAGTTGTGAATAAAAATTATTTTTAGTTTAAGATTTCACCACCAAAATACTACTAAATTGCATTTCAGTTCATCCATTTAGAAATCTAAAAATTATATTTGAAACTGACATAATATCTGGACTCCACATTTAAAATAGCATAGAACATCATAAAGACTAAATCCAGCCCTGACCATTTGTGTTTCACATGCCTATGGTCTTGCCTCCATACTGTTTTAATTCTACAAGCATGACAATATTTAAAAGAATCATTGGTATTTTCAAATGTCAATGAAAATTTATTTCCTGGGTTACTTATTCTCTCTCTGAAAGACATTTATCACAAATGTAATACAAGATCATTAAATGCATCATTCAGGTTCTTAACAGTTTGAATATGAAGTTCTTCCTCAGACAAATTAATGGAATACTTGCACCTTGGTAAGAGCTAAACATTAATTACTTAGAAAGTTCTATACTGTCACTTATTACACTGTTCATATGAAAGGATGTTTAAGTTAATACTCAATAAATATAAAACCATTAAAAGCAAACAGAAACCTTCAGTATGCCACTTGTCAACAAGAATATCTTAAGAGAAAATTTGATTAAAGCATGTGACAAGTAAAGAAAAGTTAGCCCATCAAGGTAAAAATGATTTTGCTACTGATTATGAACAATTATGCACATTACATTATTCAAAAAGTTACGTTTATCAAATTAAACAATAATAACTTTTACCAAATTCATAATTAAATAATCCAGAGTGCCGGGTGTCAAAATTGCTATACTACTTGGGCCAGCTAGTTTTTCTGCCAAACATCCAAGGACCACACAAATATTACGCTGATGTGTTGGTGATGAACATCCCTTCACTGCAGCATCTGCAGATAAGTTTAATAGGTTTGACAATTTTATCACCGATTCCTAGAAAGAGACAAATAAATAGAATGTGTGTAATATTTAAAGCAAACATACTCAATATAATTCAAAACATATTAGATGGTTGCCCTAATAAAATATAACGCAAAACTGCAGCACAATAATATAATATAAAGTTAGTGAGGATTGGGAACGGAATTGGCATCAGCATGTCGAGACCATATGCCGCTTATACCATTAGCAAGACCTGAAGCACAGGTAAATTTTAGGTGAGTCTGAGGTTCAGATCTTTACAAGGGATGGTGGGAGCTCACAATGACCTGTGGCATGGGAGTCAACTGTGATTGGCTCAGATGATAAGAGCAAGGAGTGCTCAATAATTGGAGGTCTCAGGTTCAAACACCATTCTAGTAGAGGTTTATCCATCCTTATCTATAATATAAACAATAATTAGTATAGGGAAGTTACAAGTGTCAACTGTTTACTCCCAATTAAAAATATATGTGCAAATCTAAATCAAAATATAAGCCGTGTGTTAGTTTTATTGCTACATTAATTTTGTGCAATTCAGTTATTAAAAGATCTAATTGTACAAACCTTGGTAGGTAATGGGCAATCGTCAAGTAATAGAGTTATTACAGCAGGTCCTAATGGATCATTCATAGGGATAACATTTACCATTGAGGTCACAACCTGTATCCAACCATCCTCACGGTCCGCAATTAAATGCAGCCTCAACATTGCAGGTGGTGGTTCTTGTTCACTGCGAAAAACAGTGAATTACTAGAAAAATAACATAGCAAATACACATGAAGAATAAGATCAAGTATTCAAAGCACAATGGCAACACACAAAGATCACTACGGTTGTAAACATTGTTTGACATGTGTACTATAAATTTATGCCACACAGCTACAATGGACCCCATCAGGCCACCAACTATTACTCTCAATGAAAATTTATAAATTCATTTGACAGGAAAGAGGGGTAGAAAGCAGCAGAATCCAGGACTTTACCGGATACTCTCTTCAAATGTTGCTACAAAAATACAGAAAAGAATCCATGAAAATTAATTAACAACATTTTTAAAATCTTTATAATATTAGTAAAAATAAAACTAACAAATTTGAAGTACTTGGTAATAAATTTTGAAAACTAAATAAAGATCAAAATATATGAAAATTTAAGATGGCCTGCCTCAAAGGTGGTTTCAACAGAATTGTGAGTGAAGAATGCAAAGCAACAATGTAATTTAGAAGCAAATCCTAACAATGTGTAAAATCATTAAAAAGATAAACTAAACAATGTGAAATAGTGAGAAATTAAAAATATGAAAAACGCTACGCTCCATACGAACATTTTTAGCTACAATATTCACTCTTATATTACCCTTGGTAAATTCCTCTTTTTTACTAAAGCCTTCCTTGCCTGCGCTATCCTACTCTTTATGTATACTATATTTCTACTAACCCTAGTAAATATGCTGCCCATGTGGCAGAATTCCTTAACTTCCATCAAAATATCCATTCCCAATTCCCCTTTGTTATTCCACTTTTTCCCATAGTATACTCCATTACCTTGGTTTTCCCTCTATTAATCTTCATATTGAATTCTTTCTCAAGGACAACATTCATGCATTGTTTCCAAGTCATCTTCTGACTCCCCTACTACTACAATATCTTCAGCAAAGAGTAGGATTTTTATTTCTTCTCCTTGCAGTATATTCACTTTCCATCTTTTTTTTACTTTCTTCATTGCCTGTCCTGTATGTGACAAACTGCATCCTTGTCTTACTTCTTTATTCATTTCAGCCAACTGTCTTTGGTAGAACATTACCCTTATCAAATTTGTGATTTTTCTCCAATTTATGGATAGTGACAAAATTATGATTCAAGGATTATGATTATTTTTATGTACTTTTAATCTAGGAACAAACAAGAGTGTGTTTTGTTTGCCCTACATACCATTTTCCACAATATGTTGACCACATTCAATTTTATGAATATGAATAACATTCCTTTTCAATTTTGTCTTTTCCTCTTTATATAATTTTAAGTTAACTATTAATTTTAAAAATGGCTTAAAAATAAAATTTAATATATATTTTTAAATTTTTCACTAATTTTACTATAATGTGATTATAATATAAATTGCAGCTAAAGTAGAGTTAAATGCTATTTTTTTAGCTTTATTAGTACCATTTTCAATATTTTTCTTCATAAATTTAGTATTAGATTTACGATTCCTAATTCTTTTCAAAACTAATTCCATATTATTGTATGCAAATTGTAGTGTGTTATAGTAAGTAGGAAAATTTTAGTGGTATTATTAATTTCATCCTTATGCAAAGTATAGAAATATCTACGGTATTTTTGGGGGTCAATTTGTAACATTTATAGTCAAACTGAAAGAATACTGAAAATAAATTCATATATTTATAGCAATTGTCATTTCGCCCAAGGAATTTCACAAGAGAATTGAATTTTTTCTCAATGTGATTTTATCGGTTAATGGCCAGATCGTTGGGAATATTACTGCAGAAGGATATTATGTTAAGTGATAGCATAATTAATTCAAAACTATCACTTGTAATGGTTTCATTTCATCCAACAACTAATAAGATATTTTTTAAATATTTAGAAGCAGTCAAGTTTAACTTTTTTAACATTTTCACTTCTATTTATTTATCGAAGTTTATAATAAAACTAAGTACTTCAAATTGCAGGTTTTATTATTTTTACTCATGTTAAGAAACAAAGTTTTACGAATTCATTCTTTACTTTTTAATTTTTTTGCAGCACCATTTCACAAAATTACCTGGAGATGAAATGTGGGATAAATTAAATAAAAACTTTACAGTCTGTACTTAGATTTATCTGACTTAATTGTTGTGAAAAAAATATTATTTGATATACTATTTACAATATTTTGAATTCTTCTCCATTGAACAACTTAACCTGATTCATAGATATCTTGATACTATGGACCCGCAGACTTGACGTCCTTTCCATTTTTCTACAAAACCATTGTTGATGTACAGTTTGGCTCTGGTCTTATCACCTCCTTAATACCTTACAATCCTGCCCTTCCAAAAGGTTCTTAGCCCTTAGGGGATTTACATCTTAGCCCTTAGGGGATTTACTGCACATGGAGAAGTCTATCCACCAACACCCACCAGATCCTCAATGTTTTCATAAATGGAAAATAACCTACAGATATCCTCCAAATATCCCCAGCCCTAATAATCCAACTATCCAAACTCTCACATGACCAATATAAAAGGCATAGTCCACTCCAAGCCACAACCTACTTTCCTGTACTACAAAGCCTAAAACCTTTATTAGCCTGGTCTAGAGTGAACTGCAATCCCACCCATAAATTTAAAAAATCCTTCCCACAAAACTTTCCCACGGGTTGCCTACAGGCATTCTCCTAATCTTCACACACCCTTATAGGTTACAACACCAACAATTTCAGCTGATGTTTCAGATTGGCCCTTCTTTAAAGCCTTACACCCCCCACCCATCCCTGCATTCAGTAGATGCTGTTGTCCATCTTTGGGATGTCCTCTTTCTCCAATTACACTCATGTATAACTGGAGAGAAATATTGTGCTGTGTCAAAATACTTGTGTAGTAGCCCAATCCACAATATTTGCAGTGGAGGTAAGCCAGAGCTAACTTTAACACAAACCTTTGTAATAACATCTTACTAGAGTTAAAACTATTTTGAAAACGTTGACATATAATGTGTTCAATTTAGATTATGTTGTAAGTAAAAAAAATTATGGTAAAAGTTAGAGAAAAAAATACAGTGTGGTGAAAAGACATTGGAATTGTGTATATTTTGTTCGTGAGAATACAATGAATATTTTTAATATGGTAGTAACTTCTCCCCAACTGCCATCTACCTCCCTCTTCTTCTACTGCATATGCTATTTCTCATGATCCATTCTTTACATTCCACCTTCAGTTTGTGTACTGTGTATGTATCATTCTATTACTTTTCTATTGTTGTGACTTTTTGTTGAGACTGGGTTGCACAGTGTCAATTGTGGTGTCTTATGCCAGGGTTTCAACCCTGTGTGGCCAGTCGGCACAAAATTCAGACCTATCCTGAAGACAAGGGCATTCAAAATTTGACTATTTCTTCCCAGAATAGTGATGCAAACTGTCAATTAAAAGTAAGTCAGCTGTTCCCTATCACTCTTTTCTGATGAAATAATTAATTTGAAAATGTCACATTACCTATATTAGTCTGTCAACAGTTAAATCAATATAGAAATAACAAGGCAGAAAATTGGAAGAGTTTGGATACATGAAGGATGTTGTAATGTTTTTAAATTTATTGTGTTGATAATAAAGAGAAAATAATATGGTCAATAAATAAATATGAATAATGACATGATACACATTTTATGCAAGTGAAAAAATATTTATTTATTAGACAATTCATGTGGCTTTATGGGTATGACGTTGTAGTGCATCTCAGCTAGTCTTTAGTCCATGACAGAAACAATAAATAAAAAAATAACATGGCTTTTCACTCCCTTTTCTTGGGAACTTTTTCTTGTGTAACAAATTTGGTTTTGATGAATTCTACTAGAACATAATCAATTTGGTAGTGATTAATAACTTTACATTTAAGGTAAACAATTTTTAAACAAAGTTAACATGGAATACTTTACGCCAATAATCTGCAACTGTTTCATCTATCTGCCAAATTGCATAGCAAAGGAAATTTTATTAACTACAATGAAAGTATAACATATGCTTAGTGATACGAGCATAATAAACATTATCTGTACTCACTTCTCCACCAATGATCCAATGACATTAAGTGTTTCCAAAATAAGATCATCGATGGTTGTTGCTGATACAGGGTACCTTCGACTAACTCCACTTGATGAATTAATGTAATCTCTTGCCATAATGTGTGCAGAAGTATGGGGAACGACGGTATCATTTTGTGGAGAAGTTTCATTAGTACCTGAATCTTGCTCTTTACAAAGGCATGTGCCCATAGTCAGTCTACTACACACCCTGAGAAGAAAGTGGGGGTGGCTTTTTTAAATACCATGCATAATGTAGCGTTTGTGACATCTGGGCAATGTTTTATGCAAAATATAACTCACAATTTTTATTCTGTTCAGAGGATACAAGACATTGAAACTTTAAAGTGCTTTTATGTTACATAAATTCACGCACATAAGCCTGTTCAGTATTTCTGTGACCAATTTTCGTAAAGAAAACTTAAAATTAAAACTGACTTTACACACACTTCTAAATGTCACTGCAACCATAAGCATTAAACTTCCGTTTCACAATGTCATCAAATCCTGCCTTCGCTAGCCACCTTTCCACTACAGATTTCACCAAAGATGAAAATTGTATGTACATGACAAAAGTTCCAGTGATTACTAAGAAATTTTCTTCTAGTAGCTAGGGAACTTCTTTGAAAACAATTCTATAAAAATGACGTGACGTAATTATTAGTTCTTATCCACATAATAGTAAAGGGTGAATATGTTAACAATTCACTTTGTTAATGACATTGTAATATACTCATTCCCGAAATGAGAAAACAAAAAAGAGATTTTTAAGCACATTTCAACAAATTATAGCATAACAATAATAGAACATTCAACGGAAGGACGCACATCATTCAACGAAATTGCTTAAATAATAAGTACAATAACACTTCCCAAAATTTGCCTAGTGACTTTTTAAAATAAATAATAATAAATAAACATATAATACATATTGTGATACATTTTATATATTATTATGCTTTATTTTACATCTATCTGTAAAACAGATAAGTATTTTCCGAAAACCTGGGGGGAAATCTTACAAATAACAATTTGATAAGAATAACAAACCTTGAAGCAGGAAAGAAAATGTATTTGGTGCCCTATCTCTGACAGTTCATGTAGTATTAACATCTGAATTATCAGTAGCAAATATATGAAAATTAATGGTAATTTGAATATCATCACAGAAACGAACTTATATCTCCGGTTATAGTTTCCCCTTTCTTACAACTTACCTGTATATTTTCAGCGCATATTTCTCAATTGCCCACTTGACTGTGCTGTTCTGTTTTCTCTCAATTAATTACTGTCATGTTCCTGATATGCTTATGCCGTCTATGTATGATTTTGGTTGTGGTCTCCGGGGCTCCAGCTCAGACCTTTAATTGCCAATCATAATCCATTCTATGTGCCGTGTTCTTCCTAATTTTATTGTACGTTACACTACGTCAGTTACTTTCAGCCTACTTCTTACAAAGAAGTTCCTCAAAGTGATATATTCTTCCCCAAAAAATATTGTTTAATGTTGAAAATTCTCAGGTTCCCAACGGGTGACGTATAGTATACACGACGTTTCGACGACAATCACCGACAACATCTTCAACGAAGTGTCTGTTCCGGGAGAAGGATAATGAAGCAGGTAACTCTACTTTAATAGCATTGCAAGTAAATTGAAAAGGTAGAGAAAGGTAGCTAAGGGTTGACTAGGATTCCTGGGCTGTAGTGTAAGGATACTACCCTGCTTTTCACCTAAAGGTGATGCAGGGAAAATCCTAGAAAACCTGCATCAGATAGGTCGGGCCTTTGGGTATTACTCCTGCTCCCTTCTGGTGACGGGAGACTGGATTGCTGAGGGAACGCAGCAAACCCTAATCCATGCCTCGACAAAATTTGAGGGACAGTTCACCGACTAGTCCAATGGGATCATCCAACAACTCTTACCGTATGTCAAAGGTCTTTGACCCCCATGCATACACTTCTGAAACTGTGCCAAGAGGGGGGGAGGTAAACCCAGGAAGGAGGAAGTCGGCCATGATAGACGTCCCAGAACTCCACCTGGGTATTTCCCATTCCCTGTCTTATCCCCTCCTAAAGGAAGGTATTCCATCGTACGGGAGAAGTATGTCTGACTGGCTTTTAAACCATCCAACCTGTGATAGCCACATGGTACCGACTGCCGATTGGTCGCTTCAGGCCGAAGGGTGTGGGAGTGAGGGGGGGCACTGCACCCCCCACCCATCGGTTCAGCCTGAGTTGGGATTAGATTGAAGAAAAAGCGGGTCCCACGCGTGGCTAATCTGATAGTCGACGTCTCTGTTAATTTAGGATTTCTGGGCCGTATTTGTAGCGCTTCCAGGTAAAACTTTCCCAGTACCCACGTGTTTTATTTAGTGCCTTGATGTTTTGAAGACTATTTTGTGGCCGCTGTTGATGGCGTGTGCGGCCACAGCCGATTTTGAAGTTTGTAATAAATGCATATTTATTTCGTGTTCCGAAATTATTTCCTCTACCGATCACGTAGTTTGTCCAATAAAAATGGAGGCGCACTTACGGAATCGAGTAGACTCCTGGAGTTCTGAGTTCCAAATTGGAAAAAAAAAACTTTTCCAACATAATGAAACGGGAAAAATTAAATATATTTTCATATACTTTCATCTTGAATACTATAGTGAATGAATTTAAGGTCTATGTTTTAGTCACCGCACCTTTGTAATGAAGCAATTATTTTTATGGTGGTAATACGGGGGCACGGAAAAAGAGCACGCTTACGTCAGTTAAAACGCGACTATTACGCCTGCAGCTGAGTAGAACGCTGACGCGATTGTTACCTAATACTGCATAATTCTTTTACGTGGCCTTCTTATTTATATGTTAAGAACCGATATAAAACGTCGGTAAAAATGAGCCCATAGAGGCAGTTCTTGAATTGCACTCAGCCTTTAGACATCAGGCTGATCTATTAATTTACTGAATCTTTATTGTAATTGTAAGACTGAACAATAATAATAAACCTCCTTTTCTACTATATCGTAAGTCAAATCTGTCGCCCTCCCCAAAGGTCTCAATCCACGAAGAAATCTATCCTATCTCGTATCCTATCGTCAAAATTAGACAACTCTTATTTCCGGAAGTGAATCTTCATTCACTCTCCTCTTTTCTTATAATGTGCGCCGTCCCCACATGCTACAAAATCTCTACAGAGTGACTACACAAAATCTATCATCACCATGTAATCATTTCGTGGTAGTTTTGGAAGAAACTCTACTACTACGACGGTGGCAATATTATACCTTATTACGAATACACGTTGTTTAAATACATCCCTCTTCAGTTCCAATGACATTTTTTGAATATCATAGAATTTATTGCAAATGTGCTCTATCCTAGTTTCATTCTTTAATACTAGATAGGTACCGTACGTTTCCCGGTTATTTATTTACACTAATAGGGTACCATTTTAATCCCCAAATAGTCCCTTCATTAAACAAGCGTGATTTCGATTGTTTTCTCATTATTATCATGAACTCCCGCCTTCCCTACCTCTACAGTGTAGCCCATGCCGGATGTAATTGAAATTATTGACCAAGAACATCGTGGGAACGTTATAAAATTAATGAAGAGATTCATTGTTAAAACGTGTTTAAATCGGTATCGAAAGCGTAATATTTGGTAAGTTTCACAGCTTCACGCTAATTCGAGGGAATGTTCATTTCATCATAATATTCGTGTTGACTAAAATAATTACCGTAACTTAAAATAAGTAATTCTTTAACCCCCACTCTCATCCACCACCACCGTTATCCTGGGGTAAAAGTGCATATTAAATGCCAGAATTGAACTGAGCGACTTCTATAAACGCCATAATACACCCCAATATAGGTTTATATCTTCTAAACGACACTCACCCCTTCCACACCATCTCACACTTGGGGCTGAAGTACAGCTTTAGTTGCGTGTTGAATATCAGCAGAATTCAATACAGTGTCTTCCATTACCTAGAAATAAACCCTAATCTTGGTTTATTTCGTCTCATTGAATTTAAACCTTACGCGCAACACTCAGGTGCTAAAGCAAAAATTCAGATGAATTTTGAATGTCAGAACTGAACTCACCATCTTCCAGACACTTATAAGCAATTAAAATATACCGGTTCACGTAATTCTCTGGTTAGTTGAGACGAAAATATTACCGAAAAATTAAGAGAGCTAATATACTCCCGTTTTAAATACAATAATTAAATTGATATGCAAATATTATAAATAAAATACAAAGAACGGCCAAAAGTACACAAAAGAAGTAAAAAATATTCACTGTTACTAAACATGAAAAAATTACTCCCATTACCTTAAGAGAGTAGAAAAATAACCCCACTTCATTATAGGTGTTACTGATATTTAACCCATTAAGAGTTTGACCTGGATCATAAGTAACACATGTACAAAGTCTTAGAAAAATTGAGCCAATAATAAGTAAAATTCAAATCCGCCCCACTCCTAAGGGATTAACTACAACTTAACCGGTATGTGCCTTACACAACCAACCAAGAATTAGGCAACAATCTCGGTTGAATCGTATTACTGACTGTCGCTTCCACCGTCTCCAACCCTACCCATACTCTCGAGCACAATTCCAATTCACGTTGCAAGTTGAAATTCAAACTTGAACTCAGCAACTAAAGAATCCTGAATAGGCATTAATTTTGATTGTTTTCACGTTATTCTTCTGTACTCCCGTTCACGCCCCAAATCTAAGGGTGTTCCCTCCCATTTTGAGATTATACTCAAATGACGTCTAAACTGTTTCAATTCAATTGAGTACAAAAATTATTTACGCCACACAATTATCGGCTGATTTTGCTCTCTAGACATTATTTGTTTCGGATAGTAAGGAACACGTATACATAATTAAATCGCTCCCCGCGGTTATATTTGTATTAGAAAGTTTTATACACCCCTAAGGGTGCAACCTTCTAAACAAAATGGGGTCAAAATAGTACTGAAATAAAAGTGGAATGGAGACTCTCAAAGTAATTGTTCCCAGAAACTATTTATTCGACGCAAATACATGCCGTTTTTACATATTTCAAAATTTCCACCTCCTCTACCCGGCGCAATAGGGGTGGTAGTCATGTTTTACCCGCCCCTCCCCGCAGTATTTGTTTTCTAGTCTCTCCAGGGACACGTGCACAGAATTTGTCGAAATTTGCCCTCACATTTAGATTTGTCTTCAGAACCTACACACTACAAACAGCCAGTCTAGTTGGTCAACACTCGATTATATGGGTATAGAAGGTGTAACAATATGAACCCTAAGATTTTTACCCCCGGTACTCTAGCAATGTAATGTAAATTTCATCATAACAGATGTGATGACTCAAAGAAACAACATTCACTAAAGAAATCTACTTATGAGTCAATTAACTTAGTCTAATGAACCAGTTCATTTCATTCCATCATCCATTAAGTTAATAGATGCGTAAAATACTACCAGTATTACCAGTTGGTTTCGCGTTTATTTTAATGAAATAGCCCTCTCCCACCCATTTTTAAGATGGATTGAAAAGATACCCAAAAAATATAGGGAAAAACATTGTCAATCTTTCTGCGGAAATCCATCTGCGAGTGCATGATGATTGGATTCAGCGCATTCAAATGTGTATTGATCGAGAGGGACAACACGTTGAACACATTAAATGAAAACAGTTCAGTCAGTAATTCCAAACAAAATGTGTTGCAACTTTTGAACCATGACTGTAGCTTCGAATATGTTCACTGAAATGAATCTGTCAGAAGATGCCGGTGTTCTTTAATGTATCGCACGACTCTCTTTCCTCAAAAAATTCTAGAAGTAGATAAAAATTTCGCAAGAATAATGAGCTGAATGTTAGGAAGACCAATAATTCCATTAATATTAAAAATGGCATAAAACTCTTAATAGATTATTGACACTTTACTTATATAGATTCATATAGTTTTTATATTTGGGTAACAGGCTGCATGAGGGTCATCCAGAAACACACAACTTCCCTTTAATAGCAGAGGAAGGAAATTGAAAAGAGGGAATGCAGAAGGGAGAGGAAGGCAGCCAAGTTTTGAGTACGCTATCTTTGGTAACTGGCTACACGTGAGTGATCTCGAAACAGGCAACGCCACTTTAATAGCTTTGGAATGGAATTGAAAGCGGAAGAGCAAGGTAAAGAAAGATAGAACAGGGTTAAATAGGTAGATCGGGTATTTGTCTCACGCCCTTCCGAATGACATTTAAATTATTATAACTTTTAAAAATAATCTTATTACCTTATTTTTGTGGAAGAAATTTAAAAATACATGTATGAATTTTGAGAATTGTTCACTACGAATGTCTGGTTTCATCAATTTTACATTTCTCTACCGTTTTTATCAATGATCTGCGTGTTAACTTATTTTTTAAATGACTTAATTGGACATGTCACTAAATAGTGAATATATAAATGTTTACTATATTGAATGAATTTGTTCTGTCCACGAAAGCGTATGGACTATTTTTTAACGAGTGGATTTTCTCTCTTATTGCTATTTGTTGCAGAATTGCAGTTATTTGGTGAATAAACGTTAGTTTCTAGAGGTCTCCTGTAGACTCGTATACTAGAATAAAGGACAGAAAATGTTCTCTCATGCAAACTAATCGGAATTGGTTCTTGTAGACATGCCGCTCATGCATTCTGCAATAATATGAATAACGGTAAATTTTATAGCATGCTATTATTATTAATTTTTTGTATACAAATAGTGCGTGGCAGTACAGTAGTTTTTCTTCAGATAATCTCATAATTTAAAAGCAGTTCCTATAGGACTGGCAAGTTATCGAAGAAGCCATTCCCGATCGAACTCCATCCAGCAAGCTCAACATCAAAACGTTGTACTCCGCGTCTTTTTCCAGGTCAAGATAGATTATAGTCACAGAGTGAAAGGGCCCAACCGCAACATGTGTATTTCAGAGAAATATACGTCAATTACTTTAGTTTTTCTTGAGTTATGGCTGCTGTGTGCAGTCAAAAATTGTTTGGTAGAAGAAGCACGTCTCTTCCGCCGATAAGAAAGTTCCGCCTCAACCAAAAGATAGAAGAAGAAAACAGAATTCACGATACGACGTTGTGAAGCCGATGTGAAAAATACCTCTTCAGCAGTGGTGACTTTTTTTGGCTTAACAGGCTACATGAGGGTGACCCTGAAACAGGCAACTCCCCTTTAATAGCATAGCAAGGGAATTGAAAAGTGGGGATGTGGAAGGTAGCCAAGGGTTGACTAGGGCCCCCGGGCTGTGGTTTAAGAATCCTACCCGGTTTTTCACCTAAAGAGATGCAGGAAAAACCCTATAAAACCTGTATCAGGTAGGCCGGGCATTGGGTACTGTTCTCACGACCTTCCGAATGACGGGAGACGAGTTTGCTGTGGGTTCGCAGCATTCCCTTCTCCGTGTCTCCACCAGTTTTAGGAAGCAGTTGGCCGACGGATCCAAAGCGATATGCAGACAACTCTTGCCATATGCCCAAGGTCTTCGACCCCAGTGCATATACCTCCTAAAATAGGTGAAGATGTCTCGGCATGTGAGAGCTTTGATAAAAAAAACAGAGAGAGTGCGAGGCATTCACGACATAATCAGGTGAGCCCCGCAGTCACTCTGGGGTGAAGCGTCTGCGAGAAAACTCCCGCAACGCCCTATCCCACCTCATGAATTTTATCAATTTTTATAGGTTCTTAATGCAATAAAACGCTCTCATAGCTGCCAGTGAATAATGTTAACTCCAGCTGCGGGTCGAATAAAGCTTTAGTTGGGAGATGACTACGGCTATTTTAGCTGAAAGCTTCCGAGTTTACATCACGTGATATTGCTGGAATGAAGTATACTACAGAAATTTTACGGACGATATTTTATTTGATTAAAATGCCTATTAGAGTTTATATTTTATTAACGAAAATAATATTGGTACTTTGTACGTTTAAAAAAATCAAATATTATTTTAATGAAAAAACACTTACCAAATTTGTGTCGTCAGCGTAGAGGACTTATTTTAATAAATCTAAATAATTCGGTCAATCGTTAATGTATATGATGAAAAGTAATGGTCCCAAAATTGAGCTCTGAGGGACACCACAGGTAATTGTTTCCCATTCTGACAGATACACATTTCCATCAGAATTTTCAATTGCAATTTGTTTGCGTCTGTTTTGCAAGTACGGTGTCAGTAATTAACGCGGAACTCCTCTGTTTCCATAGAAATATAATTTTCTGAGTATATCATGATCTACTGAATAAAAGGATTTCTAGAGGTCGGCAAAAATGCCAGTCACTTAAAGTCTTCAACACTTTGAACGAAGTTGTATGAAGCTGTTTTGGTATATTTTTCACTAATGCTGCGATTTATAAATAATTTAAATTTTATAAGAAAATTTACAATTGTCACATATATTGCATTCTCATTAATTTTGGAGAATATTGGTAAGAGGGAAATAGGGCGATAATTGTAGAACACACTTTCTCTCCCGTTTCAACTGCCACGCCCAGTCTACAACAATCTCCACAGAGAACTTCTCTCTACCATAGCTCTCTGTACTGGGGGCGGAAGGGGGATGATGTGTGTACAGCCTCTCATCCTCAAGTCGGAGGTGGCTCGCCGAGAACTAGTATCCTTTATGCTCACGGGGGATGGACTAAGACGGGTCGGAGTAATCGCGCGGTGGCTCTAGTAACTGAGCCCATCTCAAGACAGTCATCGAGCCCGTGGGCTAAGGTGTCGAGTATGGAACTTGCTAACCATACTTAGTTATCCGATGATGAAACTGTCTGGGTGTAATTCCCCTATTATTGGGTGGTTGCGCAGATCATCCATAGGGGATAATAGCTGCTAGCTTCCACTTCCGGAGGGGGTGCGTCTGGCCTCGGAAACCAGGTGCAGCAATGCGGAAGAAGCGGGAAGTTTCGAATGCCGGTCTTAGGGTGGTGCTCCCCGTTAGCGGAGTTATGCACCTGTGGCTTCTCTGGAGGAATGAGGTTCCTCTTTGCTGTAAGTGACAGCGCTACCATTAAGGTTGAACTCGAACAGTCGTAGAGGGTGGCTCAAAGCGCGGCATGGGGCTGACCTGAACCTTCAGCGAAATATACTGGTAGACACGGGTTAGCTTAGGCCCAGCTGTCGCTCTACTGGCGGCAGCCCTGCTCACAATTGGGTTGGACTCTGTCGGGCAGTGTCATGTGCTCAAAAACCCACGTTGGCGGTGCTAGCAAGTCGGTGCCTGGGTATATGTAACCTAAGAGTAGGGTGTGGAGCAGGTCCGGCAATTGAAGCCACCAGGCCTTGAGTAAGGCACCGGCCCCGAGGGCCCTTTCGCCGTTGCGGGCGGAGTGCATTTCCAATAGGTCAAAAACTCGGATGTGGGAGCCGTACGCAACTTGAGCAACATAATCCGCAACTCGCGAGCCGGTCGGGTGGAGAAGTGGTTGCGTGCAATCCCTGGTTAACTCCACTCGGCTGGATTTCAACACCTTCGGCGCGGAATCCTCCGGGGTTCTGTACACCATATATGCGCACTCACCTTGTAAAGCCTCACGGGTCCTGTCCAGTATTTCCTGTAATTATAACTACCACACTGTGGATGCATATAGCAAGTGGCTAGAAGAAGTAAAACTAACAAAATCTACGACAGAAACCGAAACAATCAGTATCCTGGATAATATTTTTGCAACTTATGAAACTCCGATCACCATTGTTTCAGACAACGAAACAATTCAGTTCGGAAGAATTTAAAATGTTCCGTAAACATTCAGGTGTAAATAACCGTAAAATAAATATGCTCTCCAAGCTATGTCAACTACCGATAAAACCTAAATGAATTTCTGCGTCAGTATCGGAAAACCATGAGCAACGAGAAAGACTTTCCCGTTGGCTACGCTAAAAACTCCACACGCCACCACTGGAGTTTAAAGGATTAAACATCAAAATTGTGCCTGGGGTGGGAACTCCGTACGATGCTGAATTTAGTGAGACACAAGAATAACAGAAGAACAAAAGACTAATTTCAATTCCACATTTCGAACTTTCAAGCTACATGACCAAATTTAGTTCCTTTTAACAAGCATGTTGTTTTGGGTAAAGGATATTCAGCTGCCAGGAAAATTAAATTTAAATCAAATATTGTAATTGATTAAGTATTTATTTTCAAATCTTTTACCGAAATGTACCTAATTCAAACGTTGTTTGCCGAATAACAAATTTACATTCACACTTTAATAAACTTTTAATATTTTAAAATAACCTTTTTATATTTATAAGTTTTACATTCACTACGATTATTCATGTGCGACATTTAGATTTTATTTGCTCGATTTCATACTATATAACACGTTATTAAAAACAATTTAACAGCAAACAAAGATATACACTATGAGTACAACTTTACAACAAGAAAGTTTGGCACTGCTGCCAACAAAGGAGTTGAATACATTACATTTGCTTATGTGGAGTCATCATAACATGTGATGCATTGGGTATTTTGGCTGGTGTAGTGGCTAATGTAACCGGACTTTGAACCTTTTGGTTCACAAGACTTGGTCCCAATGAATTAGATATTTGAGGTTGATCTCTGCACAAGAGTACATAAAATAGTACCTTTCGCGGTCTGTGCCATCGACAGACCTTTTTTGCTTCAACGCCGGCAATTTTTAGCTTTCTATCCTGCAAAATTTTACAGAAACCAATCTGGTAAATATGCCTTTATATATTTTTCCATAATAATAACCTCATAGAAAAGATCTCCTAAAAGCTAGGTGATTCTTCCTGGAATCCATTTGTTCATACGACAATTTTGCATACCTGTTCATAAACTTCAGACGTCACGGAAACATAACTTAAAATCGAGCCAACCTGAATGTGATGTTCTAGGTCTAAGACTTTTTAAAAAGTTTTTCTCTTATTTTTACATTTGTATAAAAAATTCTAGTTCATTAGCCCATCAAAAATCTTAAGTAGCTTTCTTAAGTGTCACTCGAAAATACTGAGAATAAAAATATTATAATAAAATTATTAATAACGTAAATAATGTTACGTGGAGTAATTAAAAATTACTCATTTAGTTTGTAAACCTATTAATTTTGTTTATGACTTACAGTTCTATACGTAATTACAGATAACAAGCATAATTCCTAGAAGCCAACGATAGAAACTTATTATTGCTATGTGATTAATAACGCACAATAATATCTACAACGTTTTATTTAATTCTCGCGGATTTTTGTACAATGTTACACATATCCATCTTATCTGAGACTACTAAAAACTTAGAGTCATTGTTGCGGTAAAGATCTGCCACACCGCGCGTCAGCCAATGAAGTTCTTTGCTCTTCAATGCATGTCGCTACAGGTAGCCCCCCTCCAGCGATAGCGAGACTGGAGCAGTAGCGTCGGTTAAACCGCACTCTTCGACCAGAACGAGTTGTGTTGGCTTGTTGAGGATGCCGTTGTTCGGGTTGCTGTTGTTCCTCTATCTGCTGCCGTTTCTGTTTCCGTTGGTGTTGCTGATGCTGCTGTGGTGGTGAAGGATGCTGCTCATCGTCCTCTGTCATGTAGGCTGGCTGGGTGTTGCTGCTGTTGAGATGGTGGATGTTGCTGTTGTGGAGGTCCATGCTGCTGTTGCTGTTGTGGAGGTCCATGCTGCTGTTGCTGTTGTGGTGGTCCATGTTGCTGCTGCTGGGAAGGTGCTTGCTGTTGATGCTGCTGTTGAGGTGGTGGACCATGTTGCTGCTGCTGGGAAGGTGCTTGCTGTGGATGCTGCTATTGAGGTGGTGGACCATGTTGCTGCTGCTGGGGAGGTGCATGAGATGGTTGCTGTGGGTGCTGCTGTGAGGCGGATGTTGTACATTCATGGATTCGCACACCAGAATATTGGTGCCTTTATGGCTACACGTGCCACACCGGCGGCGTCCGAAACAGCTACGTTTTCTGCCATAATATTTAAAAAAAAACGTTAAATGATGTCGCACAACAGTTTCTATATACACGATCACGTCGGGGGTCACCACTGATTATTGCTATGTGATTAATAACGCAAAATAATATCTACAACGTTTTATTTAACTCTCGCGCATTTTTGTACAATGTTACACATATCCATCTACTACTACTAAAAACTTAGTCATTGTTGCGGTAAAGATCTGCCACACCGCGCGTCAGCCACTGAAGTTCTTTGCTCTTCAATGCATGTCGCTACAAATGCATTCAATTAAAATCCATCGTTCGTAATTTCTTTTAATTTTAGCAGTAGATTGACATCATTGCGGTCTGCAACAACTAATTTGGAGATGGTGAACTCCCATAATTTATTCTCAGCATATTTTATGATTTATGGGATAGATTTTTCTGCGTTAAAAATCAGGAAAATTACAAAATTGTAACGAGAATAATTTCATTGTACGAGAATGTTTTGTTCTTACGGAACTGTAATTATTATATTAGTGCTTACCTTGCATCTAGGTAATATAAAATTCGTTTATCTGGAGAAGTCGATGATACAGAGAAGTAAATCTCTTGAAAATAATAACATGGAGCAAGATAGTAAATATTCAGGAGACCTAACCAGTGATCCTTTAAAAAAAACATTAATAAACTCCAGTTTGACGGAGACCAAAACCGTACTCCCCAAACGCAACTCGTATTCAAGAAACGGAGAAACAATAAATTCTAAATGGGAAAATATTAAAGATTTAATATCACAATTAAATGCTAGAGCTAACGAAATTGAAGAAAGAATGAAAAAAATGAGGAATAGTAAAGGAATTGAAAATGTTTATGAATCGCGCCCATTGTTCGACAAAAAGCATCACGTCAAAGTAAGTTTTATTGTAATGATGATACTTGTTAATTTTTATAAATATAACACAAGGCATACATAGTGACTTGCAACGTTTTTATTTTCGTTATTTGAATTACTAAGTAAAGTGAAACTTAGGAGTTCGAGGTAATATTATCAAATAATATTAATTTATCTGAGTATTATCATTTGTAATGTATAAATATTAACGATTAGGTTTTTGAACGGAATTGCATATTAACACATTTCTATGTGATATCTTAATTCGTTTATGTTCACTTCATTTTTGCAAATAGTTTTCCAATAAATGATAAACGTAGGTCATAAATTTTACGTAATGCTTACGTGTGACCGAAAAATTAAATATGTTGTTAGATTCATTAACACTCTTACATTATTTAACAAATAATTATTCTTATATGAATATGTTAGTTTTATTTATTTTGTATGATCAGATTTGTTTGTAATTTGTTGTCGATAGCTTGAAGCGTAAAAGTTTTTAAAGCAATGATAATAACTTTCTTTTAGAAAACCGTTTATATTTGTTACAACGTAAGTTGGCGTACATTATTATAAATACAAAATTCATTGGTATGATAATTTGATAATTAACTTACTAAATCCTGATCAGTATAGATGAAAATATAGTTAGCATAATAACTGAAGTTGTGAAGTAACTAAATAAGTTTAGCTAATGAGAAATTGGAGTTCGAGATATTCGTGTATTAAATAGAAGCACTGGGTTTGGATTAGCTTTTTACGTTGTATCGTCAATTTGATTGCCTGAATTCATTATCAGAGGTAATTTTGGTTAGACGAGTTTGATTACCGGGATGCGTACGTCATACCCTTTCTAGAGCAATCTGACGCATTACTAACGGCGACGTTATTTGACGAGAATGATTTCAGCTCACTTTAAAAATTAATTTCAAACATTTTATAATATTTGCAATTTAAAAAAACATTTTTCTTAGTTCCAGTCACATTATTTTATTAAATGAGTAGATTGTTAATTTTTCAATGTAACTGTGTCTAGTGTGGAATTAATTAATTTTCTGATTTGTTATGTTTGTTGCTATGAATAAATGTATCTTTTTGTAAACAAAGAAAACAGTCTTATATGGAAATGCAGTGCTTTGGAAGTATGCTTATTTCTCTGTAGATGTGTCTTGTTGGTAATACAATAGGTAATCTTTTCATAATTTAGAAAATCTTTTTCTGCATAAATATTATATAGTGAAGGTGTCTCAAAAAGAATATGCCAAAGGATAGAGAATTGAAATGTTCAAAGAAGAGTATTGGTGTTAAATACTTTACTTACTCGTAGAACGTAATATTTGGAGCAGATACTGCCAATGTTTTAGATAATTCTTTTGTATTCCAAATGTAATATTCCATCTGTCTATAAAATCCTGTCATAGTGATTTTTTACAATATAATTCTCTCTCTTTATACAGTCACCTTTTGAGAAGATAGAAATAAATAATTAACGTATATTAGTTTTTATATTTGTTGCAGATACTACCAACAATTTAAGTTACTTTTTGGTATGCCCAATTGTAATACTACATGTATCTATACACAGAAATTTTGTCGTTAGTGTATCTTCTCTTTCTCTATACCGACAGTTTTTTAAGACAATGAAGGGAATAATGTACATATATGAGGTTTCTTTCAGAAGTCAAAGAGTCTATGGAGAACTTTTCTATTTGAGGATCTGTTATTATTGTTTTAACCTCTCACCGTTGTTGTAGACTTGCTCCAATAATTTTCTGATTTCTTGTTGTTCTTGTGTTTCGTTTACAATGTTATAACAGAGCAGGAGTTTACTCATTAATAATTCTACGGACGACTTCCAGTCAGTGGTCATCTGGTTATCATCTCTTGATGTGGATGGGACTCTGGATTAGATATTTTTCCTGCCAGTATCTTATACGGTTTACCCCAAGAGTCGATCACTACGCATTGACTCATATATCTTTCCCAATTGGATTTCCTAATTTACTCCAGTCTTGTTTTATACAGTTGTTTTATTTCTCTGTAATTATCTAGTAACCTTGTTCTTGAGGCTAGATCCGTTGACCTCTGATAAATTTTCCGATATTTCCTGACTTTGCTTCTTAGGTTCTGTAGTTCATCACACCAAAATCCTACAATTCGGCTTTTTCCGATCCTTCTTTTCTTAATGATTACGTTTGCCGCTGTGTGAATTGCTTCTTCTAGTTTCTTCGCTTTCTCGTTTACATCATCATTCAATGGCGGCATCTCTAAAGGATTAAAACTTTCCAGGAAAGCGCTCCAGTATACGTTTCTGATGCTGTAGAAAGTACTATCAGATATCACCTTATTTACCTGATTTACGCTGTTATATAATTCTAACTGTACGAGGTTGTGGTCACTGATAGTTTTGCTGTTAAGCACTGTCCGTTTATCTATTAGTTTGAAAGCTCTATTGTTTGCGGCAGTAACATCTATGTACGAGACAGCATCTGCACGATTTTGAAAAGGTGGGGGATTATTTGGTCGGTTGATCACTTCAATTTACAGTTCTTCAAAAAGGTCCGAGAGTAATTCGCCTCTTTCGTCTGTGATATCACTGAGCCACAGAGACGACTTAGCATTCGCGTCCATCTTTTTTCCAACTTCAGGAGCGTATACGACGGACCTATGGAGGTTTGTTGCATTTACTCTCCTGATTCTTTCAATATACGGTTATATATCTTCACAAAATTGAAAATATAGCTTCCTCTATTTGTTTGAGCTGTTTTTGTTTTTCGGATAGAATCATCACGGGTAACCAACCGGATCATGCTTGTAAAATCACACAACGTTTCTGCAGACATTCTCTCCGTCATCAGGCTATATACCACATAGACTGATGACGGCGGCAGAGAATGTCCGCAGGAACGTTGTGTAATTTTACAAGCATGATCCGGTTGGTATCCTGAAGATTTTATTCGAATTATACACCGGGAAAGTCTACGTTCTTTTTCGTTTGTTACCCATCATTCTGACTCATACAACGTTGTAGGGACTGCCATCACCTTATCTACCATGTAAATCATCCTCTATCCCACTTATGAATCTATCCCATGTACTTATTTATGGTAATGGTATGAGCCTGCCTTATGGTTACTAATACTATGATACTTTTCCTTTGTCTCCTCTGTTTTTTCCTGTAGGTGTTCTCTACACGTTTTGTTCTTATATTCGTCCCGGACTTTTTAACCACTTTTTCGTTAATTTTTGGTTCTGGAGCGTATAACTTCCATTGATATTTGTGTGATAATATTCTTTATATTTCCCTATTCTATAGTGACGTTGTGGTCTGTTTTTGCTTTCCCACCTAGTATTACATGATCTCTGTTATTTACCTTCCCAATTTCTTTATGTAATTTCCGGAAAAATATCTTTGTGTCTTCCTTTTTTCCAACTTCAGGAGCGTATGTTCCAAATATTGTCAAATAACTTCTATCGAATTTTAACCTTAGAGCAATTATTCTGTCTCTTATGAAGGTGTATTCTCTAATGCTCTTTCGCCACGTTTTATCTATCAAAACAGCCACTCCACAACAGGCTCTTATATTCTGGTCAACTCCACTGAATATTATCACATAATATTCTAATTACTTCGCGCCCTTGAGTCTCTTTTTCTTTTCTGTAATGACGCAATTTTAACTTAATATATTTAAGAGTGTTATAAAGTTCTAGTTAATTAGTGGTGTGGTGTTCGTTTGGTTACACCAACAAAAATATTTTTCTACAATCAAATTGTTAAATAATAATAATAATAATGTATTTAATTTGAAAATAAGTTATAGTGGAAAAAATATAAATTTACGAATATCAATTTAATCAAATTGGCAAAAAGAATAATCTACGCAGCTTCTAAATGGCTGCTCCCGGGTACGCGGGTGACGAACGATATAGTTGAAAATTAAAATCGCGAATCAGACGAGAATGGTTTGTGTGGAAAAACCGGGTAAAATACCGTTACCAGATGTTAACAAGGGCCTGGCGACGCCGTTCCTCTTTTGCCGTGCAGGATGTTCCTTCGCTGAAACACGTCTCCCCTCTAGCGCCTCTTCTTCAGCTTAAATCTCTATTAAAATGTCCTCTTTTTGTTTTCCTTACTACAAAACAAAATCTTCTTTCTCGAACAATGGCGAAATTAACTTTTCTGCCTATTGTTTCCTGCACTCCTCTCTCTCACCCCGACCTTCTCAGGAGAGCTCCCCGAACCAACTGTTGAATCTACAATGCATACCCAGGCCATCAACAATGTTGCAGACGGTGACGTTTCCCGCCTGCTCGGCCCCACCAAGCCATTCTCGTTTATGTCCTGTGTACGTAAATACCAAAAACTAAATTATTTTTGCTTTACCCGATGAATGTAAGGGTCATGAATCACCACAGTGGCAATTTTCAATATATCCGTTATACCCCCATTCATGTCTTCATTCTTGCCGAGGCTCTACGTGGAGCAGATATGTTTTGTAGATTTTTACATGGACAAGTTACCGGCTTATTGCACAACCCCCAGTCTGGAGGACCAAAACAATCAATAGAATGGACAAAAGCCGGTGAAGATGCACCGAAAAGGCGAAGACCGTTTCGTTGGCTGAAACGTGGTGTTTTGAAGATTCTCAGATTATAATATTAATAGATTTCTTGTCAAAAGGCACAAACATAAATAGGCATCTCTGTCGGATCTTCTGAAACAAGTTCTGATTGAGAATCTATCAAGATTGGCGCCCTAGATAGTGTTGTTTCACCAGGACAATGCGCGGCATAAAGCGTACGAGTTGGGTTCACCTTGTTTCTCATTCACATTGTTCATCAGACTTAGCAGCAAGTGACTTCTTGTTGCCGAACTTGAAAATTTGGCTTGGCAAGTAACAAATTTGCATCAAAGGAAGAAATTACCCATGTCACGATGGAGTATTGTGCAGAGTTTGACACGATCTATTTTTGTGATGGGTTGAAAAAATAGGAAACTCGCCGGGTCAAGACAGGAGACTATGTTAAGAAATAAAGTAATATTACTTAATAAAATTATTTTGTTACATTTTTACCAGACTTTTATCAGACAGCCCTTATATAAATCACAATCTTCACTGACTAATTTTATGATTTCAGCGAAGAATGGATTTGTGTGGAAATAGTTCATAGGTGCATTGAATTAATCCAAGAGCAGAATAAATTCTTTCAATAAAGATCAACCTTGAATGCCGTCTCTTATATACGGATGTATAAATCTTAAACTTGACAGGGAGTCGACCAGGTTAGATCAGATGGTAAATGCATACGGTACTAAGCGGAAATCCCGGTTTCGATTGATTTGATTGAATGTATTTCTTCTGCTCTCGAAAATTTTTATTTCTGAATTGTCAAACTGATAATTCCCAAGAATTAAGACTGAAATTCCCTCCAAAATGCTAGAAATTCTCTAAATAGGGATATTATACAAAAATTATAATAGTTCTATTTGTTGACCACGTAGAAATGAAATGCCAAACAGCCATAAATTATACAAATTATAGGGTGGAGAGAGGTAGCTTTGAATTTTGCTTTGGTGATAGACGTATATTTATGATATGTGTAGACTATTTTTCTGAATTTGATTGTTGTTGTTTTGGTATTGAGTCCTAAGACTGGTCTAATGCAAACCTCTATGCTAACCTATCTTTCGCAAGCCTTTTCATTTACTTATAACTAGCACATCTCACATCCTCCCTAATCTGCTTAGCCTATTCTATCCTTTGCCCACAAGACCATAGTGTCTTAAAACGTGGCCTATTAATCGATCCCTTCTACTTTTCAATGTCCTCCATATTGTTCGCTCTTCCCCTATTCAGTTTAGAACTTCCTCGTTAGTGATTCTATCCACCCATCTGATTTTCAGCATTCGCCTATAGCACCACATTTTAAAGGTTTCTGCAACTCCTATAGTCTACGTTTCGCATCTATATAACGCCACGCTCCATACGTACATTTTTAGAAATGATTTCCCAATATTCACACTTATATACAGGTAAGTAAATTCCTCTTTTCCGCGAAAGCCTTCCTTTCCTGCACTATCGTCTAATATATTTCTACCATCCCTAGTTATTATGTATTCTGTTTGAAACAAATTTATCATTCTTGATTGATGATACATTTGGCTTGAACAGAACCAAATTGGTACTTTCCAAGTTACTTCATGAATTCTTTCCTGATAAAACTGGCTACTTACTCTCAACAATCATGTCGTGTCATGCGTCGAAAGCAACGAGCGTACTGTTTAAGGCACTTATGCCGATATATCAAACATTCATATGCAACTACTTTTCCTGCAAATAATATATAATTGACGAAAAGAGAAATCTTCAATTGCTAACAACTAATTGTTCATCACATTTCCAAACGTTTGGTATTTGTCAAGTATGCAGACGATATAATAAAGATTGTATTACGGATTTTAATATTTTAGTGTATTCCAACAATGTTTACTTTATGTATCAGTTAGAATAATAGTAATCCTATTGCCACAGAGAATTGGTTGGTAAATTTTAAACTAATGTATCTTTAATTGTTTCACAGAAATGGGATCGTTGGTCTGATTGGAGTCCTTGTAGCGTAAATTGTGGTACTGGACGTCAGATTCGTTGGCGCAAGTGTCTAAATGATCAATGTTTAATCGCAGAAGCGGAAATGGAAGAAAAAATATGTCAATTACCGGAGTGTCCCCGAAAATTTTTGGGAATTTTCTGATAAGGCATACAAATTTCACATTGTAATTTTATGGCTCAATACAAAACATTAAGTAATTTTTTTTTCAATAAAATTTTTGTATAGTTAAAAATATATACCGATAATTCTCAGTGGGCCATTTCATCGCACTCGTTGATGGGTGAGATTTGAAGAACCTCAGAATAGGAAAATTTAAAATGTAACAATTAATAAAATAGAAAGGAAGAAAACGCAAACACTTCAAACAGAGAAAGTGATTGAAAAAAGTTGTGTTAACTCGTTGCCAGTCATTGGCATGTCAATACAGTCCCTACAATACCAGGCATAGTAAATGCCAGCACTGACATTGATGAAATGTTTAAACGAAGTAAGCAATTGGCATGGAAAAACTGCGCATCAGTTGGGAGAGAGATACAAGGACCACTTAAATGGAGCTTGAGTGACAAGAAAGGATGAGTACATGAAATTTATGCTTATTATATCTATCTAGTAGTTTCAAATAGTTAGTAACTAATATATTTGTTTATTTTTAATAGTCTAAATAAAACTTAATACAAACGTACCATGTTAATTTCTGTTTCTACATCCTTTGTGTTAATCAGGTCCATAACATATTTTTAATATCCGAAAACCATGCAATTACAATGTCTACACCTTCTCTACTTATTTTACTTTTCTCTATATTTGACAGCTCCAAATGATACGTCGAGCGTAAAATTTTGACTTCTTTTGCAACTTGATTCGTTGTAAACTCTTCTATTTTTATCTAATCCACTATTTGATTTAAAGCCACTTTCCAGGAATCTCGATACTGTATGTTAAATATATTCCATAGACTTTCGTGACATATAAATATATATATATATATATTGTAACCCAACAACTACTTGTTATGCACACAAAATACGACCAGCGAAGAGCGTATACCCACAGCTACGCCAAGTCGGTATTGCAAATTTATAAGGGATGAGCTTGGAATTAACATTTGAAGGTAAACAATTCAAAATGAGAAGTATGCCGTGGGAAAACAGGTATAACAATGAACACAACAATCCTCAAGAAAAATATAATTGTATTCAAGATTTGAATTACACTTCTTAAAATTCCGTAGTCAGTTGAAAACGAAAGGAAGAAAATATTTAAACTTGAATTTGTGAAAAGAAACAATAAAAAAAATCGTTCGCTCAATGATCTGACAGTACATTAGTATTCGATGTTCTGCGTGGCACGGAGATGGTCGGCAAACCACGTGGCCGTCAACTGTCCATTCTCGCGCTGTGGCACGGGGTGGAGTATCACTTGCAGCAATCTTCCTCGGCGGCACCGGAATGCGATTTGTTCGCAAGCGGAAACGTGCAGGGCTGGTACTGGTTGGCGCAGGAACCAGGGTGGGCACGTGTCGCCACAGGAACCAGGGTGTACACGGCGGGGTTGTTGTCACAGGCGTGGCCGTTCTCTTGTTCACTGGAGCGCGTGGTTCTCAACCACTTGTCGGTCGGTGTTAGCGGGCGAAGTCACGCTCTCAGTCGGCAGAGGTGGTAGCTTCACGGGCAACAAGGACAGGTACGGGCAGGTACGGATCGTGGGCGGCGAAAATCTTCGCTGGCTCAGACACGGCTCGTCTCGTTGCGGCGGCGGACGTTTTCTTCGCTTACTTAGGTACGGCTGCTCCTGGTCACCTCCAATTGCTTCGACGTAACAACAGTGAATGTTTTTCTTTCTGTACCGGTCTGGGCTCCTCCTAATGCTTCGACAAATCGCTGATGATTCCAGGTGAGGTTACCATTAGCTCCTTTGGGGCACGTGTTAGCATCCACCAATGGAACCCATCTTCCAGTCCGGCCGCTTCTAGAAGATTTTCTGGAACCGGAAGTCCACGTGTTCCGAACATGCGAGAACTCACTCACGTAGCTTAGTCTATATAAGAAGCGCCTCGTGTTCTCAGGCCACTGGGGTAATACTGTATTGCACAGCACATTCTCATCATTCCAAACAATACAAAACATAAGAAAATGAACAAATAAACATAATAAAGCGCATTACATCTTGTAATGTCACAATATATATATTGTAAAATGAAAAATTACACTTAACAATGCAGGCCAGCTTGCGAGTTGCAATTGTTGAGGAACTGACGCAAACTGGGCCAACAATGTGGTCTGGCGAGACTTAGTGAGTCGTCATGGGGTGATCGGAGAAGCAGATTGTGTCGGCGGGACGACGGATCCGCTACATTTGACGACGTACATGGTATCCGAGAATTATTCGAGAGAAGTGGAGGCGCTGCAGAAGGAACGCTGTGGAAGAGAGCTGATCTACGCATATCATAGCTGAGGGGTCAAGTATTCCAGTGATCGCTGCGTGGACATCTTCGAGGTGTGTGTGTGTGTGTCTGTGTAGAAAAGCAGAGTACGATGTGTATGGAGAAGTGAAGTACAAGTAAGAAGACAGGGTCCACAACTTGGTGGCAAATAAATGTATTTTGCGTAATCTTTTGGTTGCGGTTTCCGTGTTCTGTAGCGTTTTAAAAATGGAAGATGTGCAGTTGTGAAAGGGTAGCTGAGAAGGCTCAAGCAATTGTCCCTGTTAATTAATAAGAAATTTGATGAAAAAAAGGAAATTCTTGATGACATAGTTAATAGTATTAAGGAAATGCAGATAGATTTGAAGTCTAGTTAAGAAAGCGTAAATGAAACATTAGAAAGTATAGGGGAAAGAATTAATGCACGGTGTAAAAAAGGTGGTGAATCACTCGATAACTGCCACGACTCCGATCAGCTGATCATACATGAAGGTGTATATAAGGAAGAATGTGTAAATAGTAGTGTTAATCAGATAGAAAATATGGTAGAATTAAAAAGTGTGGTAGATTTTAAGGTTAATAGTATACGCAGTGATTTTAAGCTGGCTAAGCATTCATGTGCTGAGAGTGCCAAAGAGAATGTAAAGGTAAAGGATACAGATGTGCTAATGAAACCTTTCTGTGTTCAAAATTGTGCTCATTGCCGTAAACGGCGAAATAGAAAGAAAATCCCCCGAACAACACAGAAGAAACAATGTGTGGGAGGAAATGTTAAGAGAAAGAAAGCGCAAATTGTCAAACGTGGGTGTAAATTAAGGAAGTTGAAACGAATGTAATTAAATGTTTTGCAAATATATTTAAGAAAAGCTCTCGAAAAATGTACAAGAAAAAATTACTTGGGAGAAAAGGTTGTCGTATAATTAAGCGAAACTTAATGTATAGCAGTAAATTTGATTCCATCTCTCAAAAATATGCATCCTATGGTAACAACAGAGTAGAAGAAAATTTGTATGTGTTAAATAGTTGTGATGATTGTGGATTTCCTTGGAATCCAGGGGGGAAAACGGGATGCTGTATTTTTACTATTGTCAAAGAAAATTGTTATTGTTCTAAGTGAATTTTTGTAAATATTTTGTAATTTTGATTAAGGGCGTTGGTCATTCATATCGTGTACGACTCTGGTTCAGTGAGTGTCATATTAAAAAATTGTACAATTTTTTTAATTTATTGGGGGTGGGGAAAATGTAACCTGAAAAGTTACACTTAACAATGCAGGCCAGCTTGCGAGTTGCAATTGTTGAGGAACTGACGCAACCCGGGCCTAGTGAGTCGTCATGGGGTGATTGGAGAAGCAGGTTGTGTCGGCGGGACGACGAGAGAATGACCACGCCCTGCAGATATAATTTTTTCTCATGCTCTGATTGGAATTAAAATATTAAAATCATTTTTTGGTGTTTTTTATGAAAAATATCTGGCGCCCTAAAGGAATTAAGAAATCCCCGAATACGGAGGAACGACGTATCCGCTACAATATATATATATATATATATATATATATATATATATATATATATATATTTGACAGGAGACGAGATGAGTATTCACCGACGCAAGAGCTAGACGAGTGCAGGATATATACGTCGACGGAAGCCAATATGACCAAACCGAAAAAACGGAGTTGTTCTGTGGAAGCTACAGGTCATCATCGCTTCATCTCGCTGCAAGGAGAGGACGCTCTCCGTCACGTCGCTCGAGATCTCCGTCGCCATGCAGCCGCTCACCTACTGACGTAAATTGGGAAACTAGACGACGCAACCTTACCTGGAGGTTATGGCGCGCAGAAGGAAAGCCTTTGTGGACCACAAGTCGGTACGAGCCCTAGTTGATTCCGGCGCACCCTTCTGTTATCTCCGAGACTTAAAAAATATCACGCTGCAGTATTTACTAGGAATATCTTCACCAACACGTTATTAAACCATCAGATAAATCGTGATATTTTTGAAAATTAACCTTTTCGCGCCCAATGTTATGTAAATCGCACAAATGACCGCTGAAAATAAAAGGTTTTATTTATGAGGTTAGATGGAATGCCGTCTAATGAACTTGAGGGCTAATATAAATGAATTACCAGTATCGTCGGGAATCGTACAAATCTCTATATAAAGTTACAAACTTAGCAGTTTCCTCATCACTCACACAAACGATTTTTTTTTGCCTTTACTTTTATTTTGTCAGTCTTGATTACCTTTGACGAGGACGGACGTGTTTACCTGCAGACAAAATTCGTGCTGATCGATACTCGATTTTATCAACCTTAGTGAAATACGAATGTTAATCAAATGATCTTTCAGTGTAGTGAAGTGATAAAAAGACATAATAGTTCAAATATAAACAACAGCTATGAATCCGATGCCAGCTTTTAATGGACCCGGAATTAGTTGCAGCCAACAAATGCTATGCCAACATGATTAATGTTTCTCAAAGTGTTCCAGCACAAGATATGCAAATAAAATCAACCAATACTCCGGCTAGATGCGCATTTTTTTACGGAAAACACACATCACTTCACCAGAAGATGGTAGCAATGACAGCTGCCGAACGTCGTGGAACTATTGTTTTTTCACCCGGTTGGAAGCCCGAGAAAACTTTGTACAACACACAGCTAATTATAATTTTTATCAGTCTCCCCAAACCCAACAATGCAAACAACTGGTTAAACTTGCATCAACAAATAACTAACCAAACACTCATACAAGAAGTTCGATAAACAAAATAACACCTATGCAGGTGCATTAAAATTAAATACAACACAAACATCAAGTGAAGATAACATCGTACTAAGTAAATTCCTGGAAGAGTTCAAATACATATTTAATCAAATAATTCAGCAAAACAGCATTGTATTGAAGATGCTAACAACCTTCATTAGTAAAATTCTATAAATTTATCAACATTGCCGAGTGGAATGCCAATGGCCTTCTACAGCACAAAACCGAAGGAGACACCACAACTCAATACACATCACGTTTACTGTATATTTTAATATACATCAATACACCACGCATTATACAAATCATCTAGATAAAACTGCCCATGGTGGAACGGCAATACTAGAAAAAAAACCACGATTCGTCACACATAACTATCGAAATGTGAAGAAAATTGCTAGCAAGCCACTGTAATAAAAATCAACATGTTGCCATATGATATAACTACAGCCTCAAATTTGATCAAGGCATGGAGGTAGGTTTGTTGCGTTCCCACAAAAATCCAGTTTCCTGGCATCGGAAGAGCGTGGGAGTAGAACTAAATGCCCGACCTACCTGATGTAGTTTTATAGGGCTTTCCTGCATCATCTTTAGGGGAAAACACTGGGTAGGATCCTTACTCTTGTGATGTCCTGTGGGTCTTACATGACCCTCGTAATTTTACCCAAAACTAACCAGCCGATAGGATCTCAGGATCGCCAATTCAACCTGCAAGGTGCACCTCGCAAGTGAGGAAACAGTTTGAGTGAGATAAAGGACAAGTATATGGAGGCAATTCTTAAGTTAAAAGAAAAACAAACATCCTTTTAAAACAATAATAAAATTATATATGTATTATAGCATAATTGAACACTCACAAATTATTCAATCAAAATTACACATTCTCAATTTCTTTTAACACTGCAGACTAAAATAATGTATTGATCAAACAATTCAGAACAATTTATATTAGTATGAACAAAAATCACCTGGTTCATATACAGGAACACACTCGCGCCCATCCTTCCTGGTCCCAGCACTGGGGAAGCGGGCTGTAATCCGCCAACCGGAGACGAACCTGCGTCGAGGCAGTCAAATCCGTGCGTCCGGCGTCTTTCTCGGGACCTGGCTCAGCGTCTCTGAAATGTCGCTCGGAAACGGTCCAAATTAGTGGAAGCCAGATGTAACGCGAGATTATATTGGCTCGGCAAAGTTCTTCGAAACTGCGATCCTTAAATGATGCGGTGAAATAATAATAGCGTCTCCCATATGTTTCGAGACGTCTCCTGGCTCTGTCCACCGTCTCTCGTGCCACGCCCACTCTCCCTTTTCTTTTCTCTAATTTTATTTCTCATCGTGCGTCACGGAGTAAATACAGCACTCGGAAAAACGCTTTTTAGCAAGAGACGGCTGCACCGATCTAAAATTAACGACCGCGAGATTTCTGCATATAATATTTATTTCCTCGGCAAAACGCATTTTTATAACAAATTATATAATGTCCTTGAAGTTTTCTACAATCGGCCGTTGGTCAACAGTGAGCCGTGGAGGTACAGAAGTCACATCGTATATGCAACAATGAGCACTATAACAAGGTTCCTGCCACTTATCCCGGACAAAATGAAAACGTCAAACAACGAACGTCGGCGGGTACAAAAAAATAACAAGCCGTTAAATAAAATAAAATATGAGAAAAAAAACGTGAAATACTTCAGTAAATAAACGGTACGTTATACACTACATGCGGGGGGCCCTAGTCAACCCTTGACTACCTTTCTCTACCTTCCATATCCCCCCTTTTCAGTTCCCTTCCTTTGCTATTAAAGGGGAGTTGCCTGCTTAGGGTTCACCCTCATGTAGCCTATTACCCACCAAACGATCCGTTCGTCCCGCAGCTTAGAGTCCTTTGTTGTTGCTGCTGCACAATCTGCTGAATGGTAGGTTGTAAAAGAGAAGCGAAGTCCTGTAGTCTCTCCCCTCATTATTAAAAAGCGAAAACAATAAGCGTCACGACATGTGATCTCGAGGACAGAACGTGTCCTGAATTCAGTTTCACGGGCTAAATCCCATCCCAAGTCAGCACAAAAACACAGGAGGCCTCAGTCAAGTCACCCACAAACAACATGCATGCAAGTGTCCTCCCATCTATTGAGCTTACAATCACGGCAATCTGGGTGCGCTCAATCTAGAGTTCATGGTGCCCTATAAGCCACAAAAATTTTACTTTAAGCGGCGCGACAACTACACGGCAATATACATGTCCACTTTACGCGACTACGAGAACTTGAAAGAGTTCTTAATAGTGCAGAATGTGGAACACTCTGTTTCTCATCCACGACGAATTAACGAGTGATCACTGCGACAAAGCATTATACGCTCATTCACAGACACATGACTTCTTCAAGGGCCACGTAATGACAACTTTCGTGCCCGACAGACGAAACACAAACCCAATGTCCTGGATAAAGCCCACTTCAAGGTCGTCACAGCTACTCTAGACCTCACTGTCTTACAGGACCTGACTTCAGACCATTCATCGTATCCAGTACTAATTAGCAATACAGCACAGAGACAAGCGCATCATGTTCAACTACCGGAAGGCAAATTGGGATTTATTCCGCGAAACCTTAGATGGAAACATAAACCACACAGACATTATCAGCGGTTCGGAAATAGATCAGTCTATCCGTCCCTTACCGCTGCCAAACAGGACGCAATATCCGAGACAATACCAATTGTAACTCCACATCATCACAGGACGGTGCTTCCGGACAGAATAAAGAAGTTGATATATCAAAGAAACAGACCTAGACGATATTGGCAACGAACTATACTACAAATATACAAAACACATATAAACAGACTTAGAGACATCACACAACAAATCAAGTCACACCGAAGCAGGGAATGGGACAAGCTATTACCCAGCTTCAGCACCTCCACGCGCTCCTTGTTGAAGATAGCAAGACATTGATTTTCTTTTTGTTCTCACCAGTTCTTTTTTCTATGCTTCCAAATGGAAGCAACGGGGAGTTTCCAAAAAACAAGCGGAAAGGGGTCGTGCCCCCTGGGAAATGTGCCCGCGATCGAATACCACCTCGAGTCCAACTCAAACGTGCGTCGGCCAGGGACGTGGAACAAGCCACAACCAGGTGGGCTCAGGGGCCTCCGGAGACAGACCGAAGACCCCACGCACACCGAGGTACCAATTTCCTTGATGGATGGCATTGGTCGGCCGCGCGCATAGCTCCTTTCGGTTCAGGGTGGCCAAGAAAAGCATTTGCCATTTAAATGGCCCTTGAAACTTGTCCGACCATTCCAGCGAACCAGAGTGAGCTTTCAAGCTAGGTATACATCCAGCTACTAACAGAATTATTAACAGTATTATCAGATGTAGAAACGTTTCTCGGGTTTCCAACCGGGTAGTCTCAGTAAACAGCGACGTTTCGACAGATAGCAACTCCGTCATCTTCCAGGCTGAAGTGTTTATGTTCCGTCCGAGACCCGTATATATACCCCATCAGGGTGCCCGTCGGCACGAAACGAAGCGTCCCGATTGGTTGTTTGGCTCACGCCATGCGGGTGGGGTGGGGGTAGGCCCCGCTGGACCCACAGTCGCTAGCCGACTGCTCTGTGCTCAAGGTCGTCGTCAACAGGCGGTTAAGCATCCGGCCGGCGACCCTCAAGCCCCCTCTCACGAAGCCGCCCGATCATCGGTGCCCACGCCGTGCTAAGTTGGTAGCCTCCGTCCCGGTTCATTAGCTGGCCCGAGGATCTAATATTGATTGCTTCCAGGATCACACTATCCCAGTATGTCCCAGCATGATCTAATATTTTAGTTTTATCGAATATAATAGTGTGTCCTGTATCAAGGCAATGCTCGGCCACTGCAGATTTGTCTCCTTGGTTCAGCCTCAGAAACCTGCGGTGTTCTACAATCCGATCAGCAACCGTCCTGACTGTCTGTCCAATATATTTTAGGCCACACTGGCAAGGGATTTCGTATACCCCCGGCGTCCGCAGTCCTCTTTGGTCCTTTGCTGACCTCAGTTTATTCTTTATTTTTGCCAGGGGCCTAAAAATGGTTTTTATTTTGTGTTTGGCCAGGATACGACCAATTTTGCTAGTAGTGGAACCGGCAAACGGAAGATAGGCCAGCTTATCACATATCTCCTCGGTTTGTCTTTTTTGTTTGGGTAGAAGTGCACGTTTAAATTGTGATTCCGTAAACCCATTGGCGAGAAGAGAGTTCCTAAGGTGAGATAATTCCCCAGGTAAATTCTCCTCGTTTGCTATTGTGCGGGCTCGGTGTAGCAGAGTAGAAACCACCGCCCACTTGTGTGCAGGGTGATGGTAGCTACTTGCGTTCAGATATAAGTCGGTGTGCGTTGGCTTCCTATACACACCGCGACCCAATCTCCCGTCTACCTTCCGTTCAATTAGGATGTCTAGGAAAGGAATCTTCCCATCTATTTCAGTTTCCATGGTGAACTGGATGTTGTTGTGGAAGCCATTAAGGTGGGATAAAAAGCTGTCAAGTTCCGGTCTTCCATATGGCCAAATAACAAAAGTGTCATCCACATACCTGTAGAAACATTTTGGTTTTAGCGGAGACTTGCGAAGGACCTCTTCCTCGAAAAACTCCATGTAAAAATTGGCTATCACTGGAGATAGCGGAGAGCCCATGGCCACACCATCCGTTTGCTCGTAAAAAACTCCTACGTAAACAAAAAATGTTATGGTCAGAACATGCTGGAATAGTACCGTAATCTCAGGGGGGAAAATTTCCTTGAGTAGTTTGATCGTTTCTGCGATGGGTACCTTGGTGAATAGAGATACCACACCGAAGCTGACCATTATATCGTCCGGTTCATTATATCGTCCGGACGATATAATGGTCAGCTTCGATGTGGTATCTAGAGGACCAAAGAGGACTGCGGACGCCGGGGGTATACGAAATCCCTTGCCAGTGTGGCCTAAAATATATTGGACAGACAGTCAGGACGGTTGCTGATCGGATTGTAGAACACCGCAGGTTTCTGAGGCTGAACCAAGGAGACAAATCTGCAGTGGCCGAGCATTGCCTTGATACAGGACACACTATTCTATTCGATAAAACTAAAATATTAGATCATGCTGGGACATACTGGACATCTGGACCCCGGCGACCGGCAGCGCAGAGGACGCCCTCCCTCCCCGCGAGCATCCTCGAGCTCATCCGAGAGAAGAACCGTGCCAGAAAGTGCTGGCAGGACACGCGAGACAAGCCAGCCAAGGCTCATATGAACCGGCTCGTCCGGGAAATACGAGCCGCGACTCAGAAGCACAGAGATGCGCTCTGGGAAGCACGGCTGATGAGTCTCAACGTCGCTGACGGCACTCTCTGGCAGGCGACAAGGAACTTCGTTAAGAAGAGGACCAGGATTCCACATCTCACGGGAGTAAACGGCGCGGCGTACAGTCCCTCCGAAAAGGCAGAAGCCCTTGCGGACGCCTTTGAGGGGAACTTCCGTCCAGTCGAAGAACCTAAAGATCTAGCACAGATAGAGAACGTAAACAAATACTTACGGAGTTATTTTTCCAGGATACAGGAGGACGACGAAGACATCCCCGAGATCTCAACAGAGGAGCTGCGAGGCATTCTCCGGAAGCTGCCCCCCAACAAGGCGCCAGGAAGCGACGGACTACCGAACATCCTGCTGAGAAATCTACCAGAGGAAGCCGTCGAGTACGTGAAGAGGATTTTCAACGCCCTGCTGAGCCAGCGCAGATTCCCGCGTGCCTGGAGGCACGCCACAGTATGCGCGGTCCCCAAGCCAGGAAAGGACCGCAGGGACCCTGGCAATTATCGGCCAATATCGTTGCTGCCGACGCTCTCGAAAGTCTTCGAGAAGCTTTTTATGGTAAGACTCCAGGTTTACCTAAATGATCTAAAACTAATACCCTCGTTTCAGTTTGGTTTTAGGAAGGACCACGGCACGACGCAGCAGATCATGCGTGTCGTTGAGGGTGCCTCTCTCGCCCTGAACAGACGTCAGCACTGCGGCGTGGTGTTCCTCGATGTCGCTAAGGCCTTCGACTCCGTTTGGCAGTCGGGGCTAATGTTCAAGTTGGCAAGGTCCGCCTTGCCAAGTTGCTACGTGCGCATCATAGGGCAGTACCTGGAGATGCGGACATTCTCAGTAAGGGTGGGCGAGGCCCTATCAACGGTAAGGCAGATCCGCGCAGGCGTCCCGCAGGGCAGTGTCCTCGGACCTGTCCTGTACAACGTCTTCACCGCGGACATCCCGAAACCTGGAAGGGGAGCCGACATCGCCCAGTACGCGGACGACACCGCGTTGTTCACTACGTCGAGGGACGCAGACGTCGTGGGAAGGCGCCTGAACGCGGGCTTGCAGAGGATCCAGCGCTGGGCTACGACCTGGCGGGTGAAGATCAACGCGTCGAAGAGCAAGGCGTTGCTGATCACCCGGCGACGGCCAGAGAGACCCGTCATCCGCTTCTTTGGGGAGGTTATTCCGTGGTCCACGAAGGCCAAGTATCTAGGGGTAACCCTGGATTCGAGGCTAACGTGGAAAGACCACATTAAAGATACAAGCAGTAAAGTATATGGTAGGTTAAACGCTCTACATCCTCTTCTTAGTTCCAGCTCGAAACTGTCTCCGAGGGTGGGAGTCTCGATTTACCTCTCCCTCATCCGCCCAATCCTCGAGTACGCGGCCCCAGTCTGGTCCAGCGCAGCGGACAGCCAAATGGAGAAGATATTCGCTCTGGAGAGACGATGTCTTCGCAGAGCACTCCACCTGCCACCACACTCGTCTAACAACCTGGTAATGCAGCTGTCAGGAGTGGACAACCTCTGGGAAAGGATACTAGAAACCTCTGAGAGGTTCTACCACAGGGCGCACGCATCTAGCAATGAGCTGGTCTCATCACTAGGTCGATACGACCCTGCTAAGAAGGTAAACAGGAACCGACCTATGTCGATCTTCCTGTAATGTATCTAAATCCTAGCCATTGCTAACTTAAGTTATTTACTTTATTAGGTTTACAAGCCTCTTTACAGCTTGTAAGAAATACCTATCCAAAAATTATTTATTTATATTTATTTATACAGATATTATTTATAGAATTATTTTACATTTTATTACACTATTATAATTCCCCCTTTTCTTCCAGACAATAGCAGAGCGTCGGCGAATCAGAAATAATTGGGAAAGAAACTAGCAGCAGCGGTACATTGTATGAATGCTTGTTTGAATGTGTGTGTGAATGTGCGTGTGTAAAATTTCATTTATTGTTATGTAGCCTTTATGGCAGAAATATTTATGTATGCTATGGATGAATGAGTGAACAAATAAGTGACATTTAGTTATGACAGATTTTTTAGTATGTTATAGGCGTAGAATATACCTGTCATCGCGGAGCAGATTCCACATGGAAGGAACTCCGACCAATAGAAGAGGAGGTTCGACCTCCAGTTAGACGTCACCGCTGCTGTGAACATAAACACTTCAGCCTGGAAGATGACGGAGTTGCTATCTGTCGAAACGTCGCTGTTTACTGAGACTACCCGGTTGGAAACCCGAGAAACGTTTCTACATATTCTTCACCGGGAAAGCCTTCGTTCTTTAAGTATTATCAAATGTTTGTGGCTAGGCGGTTTCATTATCGGATAACTAGAAGTGCAAGCCAGTACACCACCATAGGCCCAAAGGACAATGCCGACAAAATCCGGTACCAATTTCGACACCTTATTTACGAATGACTCGATGACCTCCTTGTGTCAATTTCAGCTGTATCAGAGGCAGGACGGGAAGCCTGCTTTCCAGATTGACCCCATGGAAAACCACACGACCTCCCTTCATCGTACCTGAAGAATTCTGTCACCACCCTAAGGTGGTTTAACACGGGCGCCGCTTGAAGGCATTCTCCTGGCCTTGAAGAAGCAGAGGCTATGACATCGGTTGCATCCTCCCTATAACCAAATCTAGCCCTGAGGACAAACCCCGCCGGTTCAATAGAGGTGCTACCGTAGCCCCCAAAAGGATAGCTACTAAAGAACAGAAGTAACCAGACTGAAAGGCATGCCCCCCGAACCGGCAAAGACCGATGCCCTAGTGAGTCATGGTTGCTCTCGCCGAGACATGACCCCCAAACACAGTAAAGGCAATAATCAGTGACCAATGCTCTAGTGAGTGATAGTTACTGTCACCGTTTACTCGCTGACGGGACACTTCACATGCGAGCCATACCATGTACCATCACTGCAAGGTCCTCAAGAATAAGCCTACTCTGGCTCAGAGAAGGCAAAACTGCTATCCAACACATCAGACACATTAGAGGCCGCATTCCAACCGAACGGCAATCCATCAGATCCCATATTCACATAAGAAGCGGGCCAGGTGGTTACACAGTGTTAGATCAAGAAGTCGCCGAACCTCTATGGTATACAAACATGACGAAATCATGTGCACAATACAACAAACTCACTTCAGTAAGGTGCCTGGTCCGGATGGTATTCAGAATCGAGTGCTTAAACAGCTCGCACCCAAAGCACACTAACAGATCATTAACACCACGAATGCCATCTTCCGCATACAACACTTCCCGGATGTCTGGAAACAGGACAAGTTACTGGCCTTCCGGAAACCAGGGAAAGACCAATCGTTTACGACTTTACTTTGCTCCCTACGTAAAGTTGTCGAGAGGGTCGTTTTGCACAGAATTACACAACTCTGCGTTTAAAACGATCGGCTAAGGTCGGAGCAATTAGGCTTTAGGAACTATCACTTCACAAGACTCCAGATACTGTGAGCAGTTGAGCACAACAAAGAAGAATACGATTTGACAAGGTCTACGGCAGCCGTTTTCCTTGACATCAAAAAGACTTTTGATAAGATATGGCATAAAGGTCTGATACGGCAGCTCTATGACCGTCTGTTCCCACTGGGACTCAATACGGCTGCTCCACTCATACCTGTCATGCAGGAAATTCTTCGTTGATGTAGTAAGGGGGGGAGTTTGGAGAGATAAAATGATGGTTGTGCAAGGGAATATTAGCATTTACGCGTGGAGTGCAAATGGAATAAGCGCTTTGTATCAAATTTATTAAACACACACAGAGTTTTTATAATCGCTCCCAATCGGCATTAAATTTAAGGGGAAAAAGAAAAATACACGAGTGAGAAAAGAAATGAACAACCGGAAAGATAAACGCATTTGAATTTGCGCATGAGTTTCTAATTTCTCAAGGGATTTGGGTTTGGTTTTTGGACTCATGAATAACAATAAGTATACTGCCTACTTGACCATTATTTAAATGAGTGGTGAAACAAATGTCGTAACATTCTTAGTACTTTGAAACCAGGCCGATTAGCCAAGGGAACTGTTGCACCAGACGCTGACTCAAAACAGTGCAATATTGTGGCCTCAATCTTAAAGCCAACACGTCCTGCTGAGCCTCGTATAAATATGGGTCTCAGAAAACATAAAGTCAGTCATTTACCTACCACCACTTCAGGTTGTGACTCCTGGAGTTAATCTCCGGTTTCATTTCAACGTCTATTCAATAAATCTTCTTTCTACCTTCACAACTATTATTGACGGAGCAACGATGACCATCTTCTCACTGGGCTAAGATTCGAAAAGTCCGATCCGAACCGTACTACTTCTATCTATCGCCTTTCCTAGAAATCTCTTCCGCTCTCCAGTACTTCTTCCCTCAACGACGACCTCTCACACTCACCCCCTCGTAGGAGAAGCAGTACCAATACCGCCCCGGTGGTATTACAACACAAATATATGGCTTAGCGTTCCGGCTTCACAGCTCATTGATGCGGTCCGTAGTCCAGCCTCGGGACGACACGTGAAGCTCCTGGGTTGCGGCAAGCGGCGACTGCGTGCTTCGGAGGCGTTCGGGACGGACGAAACCCAGAGACGGCGACAGGTGACGGTCGCTATCAGTGTTGATCGAACGACGGAGTGGGACAGGCACTGGATCTCGGCGAAGCCCAGAAACAGGTTGCCGGTGACGAACGAGCGGCTGACGTCCCTTCGGTCGGTGGGCGTTCAAACACCAGAGTCCCGCGCGCAACTACGTATTTGGTTTCCAGAACAAGATTTCCACACCCAGCGCTCAGCAGATGCTTCCAATTACAGAGCTTTGGCCAGCGAGCGTATAGCTAATTTAGAAGAAAGACAAGAATATAAAAATGTTACCCGAACCCAGGATTGAAGCATTTCTATTTCCCTTGACTTATTTATATACATATACTCTTAACTTACTTATTTATCATATATATTTTATCCTATATATATTCCTACGCCATATCAGATAGAAGGAAGGACGCACTGACAAAGGCGAGAAGAAAATCAGAAGCGGCAAAAATGAATCAATGTGCGTATGAATGTGAAGAAAGTTAACTATTTCAGGATGCCATCTTGTCAATAATAATGCAAAACTTTTGCTTTAAATCTGCGACATTTAGTAATGACAAACATAAATATGTTTCAGGTTTAATTTTCCATCTCATCGCAGATTAGATTCCACCGAGGAAGGAAGTACAGGAGGCTGAGCGTCGCTGCTGCTCCGATCCTGACACTGCTAGAAGATGACGACAGTGCATTTGTCCGTCAGGAAGTCGCACTACAACCGCAGTTTGACGCGGTTGAAACCCGAGAATTTTCTCATCATTAACAAGCATTTGGGAAATTTATAAGTTTCTTTTTAAAAACTCATCATAAATTTATTTAAATTCGTTGTTTTATGTTATATTGGTCTTAGAGTAAGTAAGTAAAAGAATAAACTAAAGTTTTATACTTTTATGAAGTAAATTTTCTTTAGCTATAACTTTACAAAAATTGTTAAACAATAAGCGTTCCCTTCCGCCCCGACTTCCCCTACCTTTCCTACAATCGCAAGCCGTCTTTGTATTTACTGCCTTGTCCGCAGTATTGAATATGTATATTCCTTCTATAATTTGTCGTATAAACTCGTTTTTTCTTTTTGTAGAATTTTCACGTCATCCCAATTATCAATATGCTTTTCTTCTATTAAGTGAACCGACAGGACGGTGTCAATTTGTGTGTGTAAATTTTTGTCATTAATCTCAATCAAACAAGTCACACAAATATACACTTTATCACAATCATTACAAATAATATACTTCTTTATCATCTAATACTTCAATATTGTATTTCGTACTAATAATTTTATATCTTATTTACAGTCTCATTACGAATTTCACAAAACCCATTTGATTTAAACATATCTCTAAACGTTTCAGATACATCCTTTCTTATCAACTTTTTTTTGGGTCTGTGACACTATTTATCACTTCTACATTGTCATCCACATTCTTATCAAGTAATTTAAAGCATTTTAATATTCCTTTACCAGGTTCTTTCTTACAAATTTTCGTATCATGGTTTTCAGTCGATTAAATATTCACATTTATTTCATCCACCTTCTTATTCTTAAATATTTATTTACTACATTTATAGGGTACAAATTATTTTTCTTATCCGTCACCACCGACGTCTTAATGATCGCTCCAATAAGCTCTTGCAAGAAATTTACCAGAATCCTTCGCCACGAAGAGCAGCAAGAAGACTAAAAAGAAAAAGATATTCTGACCTAATAAACGATGGACTTTTTCCCGAAATTATATTATCATTCAGCACATGATATGTAATATCAAATCATTGTTTAATAATATTGTTCACCCATTAATGAACACTTTTTTGCGGCCTACCGATGGGTGGCTACCGCTACACATGTTTCAAGTTTCTTTTTTATTTTATTTTTAAGTACTGTATACCTCATATTATTCGCACAACTGTAATGTACTAACAAAGTTACCAATATATACTACACTCTTCACATCTTCCACCGTCGTATCACTCGTCACAGACATTACTCTCATCATGTAGTCCTCCCTATATTTATCATATAATATAACGGACGAATCATCATAAAATTCAACGAAACGTCGGAAGATGTGGCTTTCTTATACCAACAAGATTTTAAGTTTCCACTACTGTAACGTACAAAAAATTGAACCCGCTTTTATTTTTTTTACCTCATAGGTTATCATAAATTAAAATTTTATATTATGAAATTCCTTCAGTGATGTATTAATATCACTTTTCTTTATAATTGCAAATAAGTCATATAATAAAAATAAAATTAATTTTCAAAAAGGTGATACTCGTCACTGGTTTAATCACGTGTTGACATAGAGATTACTGCCGAATTAAATGAATTTCCGGGCATCACCGGACACCCGGCTAGCTTTCTTACCAATTAGACTTGGGTTGCTCCGGAGCGAGTCGTTTAAAACGCAACTGAGAGCTCGCTCCAGACTATGGAGCGAATGACTTTTCAACCGCTCTCGTTGAAAGGAGCAGGATAGTGTGAAGAGCGCCTGAATGCCTCCCCCTTTCGACTCGCTCTGGACTCAACAACCCCTCACCGCTCCGCTCCTCACTCTTTTCGGAGCGAGAGCTTGGCGACTCTGTGATTGAAGGAGGTCTACGCTCTCTCAGTAGCTGGAGACATGCCATTTGGGCGAACCGACGAATTATATACACCAATATAGTTGATTAATTCTAAACAAATGGATCAACTATCAGCAGCAGGTTTCAATTTCTAACAAGTGGAGAACTTTGACTATCTGGGAACTAATATGAATAGGGTAAACTCCATGTCAACTGCAATAAAATTGCGCATCCTAAGCGTTAATACGTGCTTCTACATGTTTAAGAAACTGTTGGCCTCTATGTTGTTAAACAGAGTACTGAAATTGCTAATTTATAGGGTAATGATCAGGCCAGTCGTAACCTACGGATGTGAAACATGGATAATAACAAGTAGTAATGAGCAGCAGCTCAGAATATTTGAACGCATGATTCTACGGAAGATCTATGGGGCAGTCCAGGATAATAATGGTTTTTGAAGATTCAGAACTAACACTGAACTGGATTACCTCATACAAGGAGCTGACATTGTGAGAGTAATAAAATGGCCTGGCTTGATCATGTCCATTGAATAGATACAAGAAGAACGACAAAAAAGGTTTCTGAATGGAGGCCAAGTAGAATAAGACAGAGAGGAAGGCCGCAAAAGCGGTGAATGGACGATGTGGAAAACGACATTAAATCACTCAGAGCTAGGGGATGGCGGAGAATCGCCCTGGAGAGGACAGAACGGAGGAAACTTGTTGAGGCTAAGACCCATGCTGGGTTGTAATGCCATAAGAAGAACAATTCTAAACAAATAGAATGTAAAGAATAAAGGGTGAAATATAAATTATTTTAAGTGGAATGTTGATATATTAATAATAAGATTATGTAATAAAAATAAGAAAACAATTTACTTGATCCAAAACCAATTTATATTAATAGTTACAATTTTTATATTTCGATCTTTATGCCGGCTATTCTTTCTTAAATTATAACTACAGATGTATTTACATTAAAAATATGATACAAATTAAATTCGTAAAACTAACAATTTTCTAACCCTACACTAAGGGTCGTATATTATGGGCCTTCTCTTAGATCAGAATGTTAAACACAAAATCTACTCGGACCTGGCAGTTCATTCGTGTTGGCAAAAAGGGTTACAGGTGTAATTTACTGTGTCAGCTTAGTGAATATTCCAGCTCTTTCGTCGTAGCAATATACTCCTCAGACTCGCCACCGCTATTTGTTCCCGGTTCAGAACAAATTCCGGTTATCCCCCTTCTCTTTGACTACCAAGTCTCTCTTGCCATCTCTCTCAGACTCTGTCTCTGTCTCCGTCTCGCCGCTCTCTCGATTTCTAAGTAATCTGTGTCCAAAGTCTCTCTACGCGCTTTTTTAAAATCTCCTCCCCACTTCTTTAGCTTATATCACCAAGGTGGCAAGGATGGATATTCACCAATAACATTTATGGTTACACTTGGGGAAACACGACACCCAATGCAGCTAACTCTCGTCAAAATTAGGAAACACCCAAGGCGCGACGCAGCGTCTGAGTTTTATTGCCCCTGGCTCAAATACCGCCAAAAGACCGAGCAGATGAGTTTGACCGTTACAACAACAAACAAATACAAATAACTAATAAATAAATATTAAACCTGACAAAAGAAGCATACTTGAACTGAAGTAAACGGACTTGAAAAAATAATATCTTGCTAATATTTACAAGAGTTATTTCCAATTCTTTATTTATATACGCACAAAAGAAGAATCTATTTACTCTTACTTGAGTTGTAAAAAAAATGCGTAACACGCTTCCCTGTCAGTCGGTTTTCGTAAAAATCCTATCACATAGTGTTGAATTTGTTATAATGCGCAAATGCTTCTTCGACTATTTACTTAAGCGAGGGTAAACGTGTGTTTTATTCGGCCACTATAAAAGTGGATTTCCTAGTCTCGGCAACAAGTCTCCAGCAGATATTTATCAATAAAAGAGCGCCTTTCACAGTCAATTTTAAATTGTGTGCGAAACATGGAACGTGTCTGCTCCCCGTAAACTGTGTTGCAACCACATCAGCACTTACCACAATTTTATTCCTATTTCCCACTCGCGAACAATCCTTTGGAGTTCCACTGCCACATTCTGCGCGAGTCAGATGTAAACAATCCAGAAGAACTGACACTATTTGAGTTTCCTGAGAGGTATGAATCAAGTCTAATTGTGATTAAGACCAAGCGTCTCTTGCTGTTGTAATATATTCTGCACTTGTCCACTGCTATTTAACTCTTTCCTTAATCAAATTACGCATAAATTAGTAGTGATGAATATCAGGTTTAGTAATCATGAAAGTGGAAGAAGTTGGGGGACACGGGCAGGTACCAATTAGATTATGTAGAGATACAGGAATCAGGTGATGTACTGCAAAACGTACCCAATAGAAGGTATAAACTCTGACCATAACCTGCTGATTATGAAATGCAGGCTGAAAATGGAGAAACTCAAGAAAGAGATTAAAACAAAATGATGGGAATTAGAGAAACTGAAACAATAGGAGGCGCTTCAGAGTTTCAAAGAAGATATCAGGGATAGATTAATAGAGGAAGGAGAAAAACAATATAGAAGAGAAATAGGAACTCTTGAAGGAACAAATGACTAGAACTGCCGACGAACAAATAGGAAGAATAACTCAGACCAATAGGAAAGATTGGATAACATGAGAAATAATAAAAATGATTGAAAAGTACAGACGCTTGAAGAATGTGATAGATAAGAAGTGCAAGGTAGCCAAAGAGGCTGCAAGAGAAATGCAAAGTGGTAGAAGATTTCATTGTGAAAGGGCACAGAATATAGGAAAATCAAAGAAACATTCGGAGAGAGGAAAAATGATAGCAAGAACAACAGGAGAGCGGAAGGAAAGCTAATTCTGTACTAAGAAAAAATGGCAGAAAGATGGAAAGAATATCTAGAAGAACTGTACCACGGTGGGAATGTAGATCAGTCAGTAATAAAAGAAGAAGAGGAGGTGGATAATAAAGAGTTGGAGGACCAATTTTTAGGTCGGAGTTTGATAGGGCGCTGACAAACCTGAGCCATTGCGAAGCGCCAGGAATTGATAACATTCCAGCGGAGTTGATAAGATCATCGGGCGAAGAAGCAATATCATGGCTGTTCGGGATAGTTTACGAAATCTACGAAACAGGAAAAATACCAGAAGATTTTAGTAAAAACATAATTATACCCATTCCGAAGAAGACTGGGACTGACAGATACGAAGAGCACAGAACAATTAGTTTAGTATCCCATGCGTGCAAAATATTAACGAAAGTAATATATAGGAGGATGGAACATTAGTAGAATGCGAGTCATAAGATCAGTTTGGTTTTAGCAAGAATGCAGGGACAAGAGTAGCTATATTGACTCTGCGTCTAATTTTAGAAGACAGGATAAGAAAAAACCGCCCTAAGTTGAGGGTATTCGTAAATTTAGATAATGTGAACTGGAACAAACTATTACGGATTTTGAAGAGCACTGGAATAAAATATCTACAAAAGACAATCAGCAGTAATTAGAATTTAAGATCAAGAAAAGATAGCAGACATCAAGAAAGTAGTGAAACAAGGATGCAGTCTGTCGCCCGTGCTGTTTAACTTATATATAGAACAGGCAATGAAGCAAGTTAAAACGAAATATGCAAAACGAATTATACTTCAAGTAGAAGAAATAAAAGCACTACGCTTTGCCGTGGGATTAGGTGAGTCAGAAGAAGATTTGTAAACTAATAAATAACATGAACGTGGTCCTGGAGAAAGAGTTCAATATGAGTATTAATAGAGGGAAGCCCAAGGTAATGGATTGAAGTTTGGGAAATAGTGGAATAACAAAGTGTGTTGGATTGGGAAGGGATATTTAGATGGAAGTTAAGGAATTCTGCTACTTGGGAAGCATAATAACTAGGGATGGTAGAAGTATAGTAGGCATAAAGAGTAGGATAGCACAGGCAAGGAAGGCTTTCGCGAAGAAGAGAAATTTACATATGAGTAAGATAAGTGTGAATATTCGGAAATCTTTTCTAAAAATGTTCGTATGGAGCGAAGCGTTATATGGGTGCGAAACGTGGACGATAGGAATTGGGGAAAGAAAAATAATAGAAGCCTTTGAAATGTGGTGCTATAGGCGAATGCTGAAAATCAGATGGGTGGATAGAGTAAGTAACGAGGAACTTCTAAACAGAATAGGGGAAAAGCGAACAATATGGAGGACGTTGACTAAGAGAAGGAATAGATTAATAGGCCACATTTTAAGACACTATGGCTTGTAAAATTAGCCTTAGTGGGATAAGAATAGAAGAGGGAGGAAATGATAGAATAGGCTAAGCGGATTTGGGATGTGCTAGTTACAAGGAAATGAAAAGGCTTGCACAAGATATGTTAGCATGGAGGGTTGCATCAGACTATTCTCAGGACTGAATACCAAAACAAAAAGAATCAATTCAATTGGGAACATTAAAAATATTGAGTAACTCTTTTTTGGAGTGGGTGGTGGGAGGGGCCAAAGAGTATCTATCTATTCATAAATCAAGATTTAAAAACTATATATACATATGTATTTAAGTTACAAATGAACAGAAACCAGCTAGAAAGTGTTTCATTACATATAATATATATAACACATCACTTAAAAATGGTAAATTATTTCTGTTATGTCACAAAAGGAAAGTGCCGAAATTAAAGTTAACACGAATAACGGCTCATAAAACATGCAAACTTTGACAATTAATGAGCAGGAAACTTTATAATAGTTCGTTTATAATTTTTGTTTTAAATCAGTCATTTCTGATATTAATGGCCGTATTATTAGATGAGATATGAAGCATTTCACTCATAAGTTTATAATAAAGATTACACCCAATATCTAAAAATTTAATGTTTTTTCCAATCATACTATTGTACATCGTGCAAATAATATCTAAATGCATCAATACTGACATTAAATATAGTTTAAAGTTGATAGGGATTAAGGTTAAATGAAATAACACATTTATTGTATAGATGAACTGAAAATTTTATTTTGCCAATTGCAATATAACAGAAGTATTTAAAAATCAGCACAATAATTTGAATCAGAGTTTGGGAATGTAAGGATATGGTTGGGGAGGTCACAGCATTTGGTTATAGGGACCCTCAGCTGCAGTTCGCATTCACATAAGGTGCAGGAAAACCCTACAAAACCTGCACCAAGTAGGACGGAAAGATGTGATGGTTTGGAATGAAGATACCGATCGAACCTGAGGAAACTAAGAAGTTGATTAGACAATAATATTGAACAAGACCAGCTGGTTCTCGATATCTGAAACAAAATAAGTTAATTAAATTATTGATGCTTTGACTATTTTGAAATCTGGTTACCTTATTGCCTGCCCTTTAAACTATATTAACTTAGTATACATTTGCCTAACCTGTCTTCCTCTTTCAGCCATAGCTTTAGATTTGCATAAATGATGCAACCTACAATTAAAATAACATTTTTATTAAAACTGAATAATGGGATTCCTCAGTTGAAACCATAAGGTGTTCAAACTCTGAAAATAAAATCTGACTATGTCCCAAAATTCTGAAAACATCTACATACAATCTTAATAGAAATTTTTTATTCCCAATAAGAATTTCATTATTTCTCAACACTTTCTGCCAATTTAAATAACTTTACCACATCTTTATAAGGATTATATAGACTATCTTTAAAATCTTTGATTGCTATTAACCCTGTTTTTCCTTCAGTGCGAGGAGCAAGTAGAGCTTCCAAACAGCCTTAACATTTCAGCTTTCTCCTCACTTGCCCAACAACACTTCCAGAAATGCCTACAACCTTTCCAGAATATAATGTTAAGCCTTCATAATAAGGGGCATAATCATGATCAAAATTTTAGCCAAGACTATGCCTCCCATCTTCACTTTTCACGGGTAGCCTGAAGCGCCATAAACAATGACGTCACAGTTGTGACGTCACACATTATAATTTTCTATCTCCGTAATTATCCGCTGCCGCCAGAAAATTTATTTGTCAAATGCTCTTTAAAAGTGATAATAGACAACTTTAATAGACAATAGATAATAGACAACGAGGAAGAGTTCCTGAAAAAGTCAAATTCAGTATCACGCTCCTGTATAGATACATAAAAATGAAAACAGTTATAAAAATTTCCCGTCATGGAGTCAAGCCATTCACTTACTCCAATCGCACACTATACCAAACTGCACGCGTATTGAAAATGCAAAATACAAATTGTTTAACATCGCGCAATCGATAGTCAACCCTGCCTCACCGTTCACAATCGATAATTGACAACCGTAACTGCCACTAACTGGCCTCCCATGAGGGCAGCGTCTAGGTCGGTGGAGGGAGAACGTCAGTCATCACTGACATACTGTTGACACGCTCCAAGAAAAGTGAGGCAGTGCTCTCGTGTCAGCGATGGATTGGCAGTTGTCAGTGCAGCACTGACGTATGTTGACACGCCACTGACATCACTGACCCTCGTTTTCTGGCAGTCATCACTGCCCGTGTAAACCTAGTCTTACGTCTATTCTATCACAAATACAAAGTGATTAGTTCCTGTTTATGGACATTATGCGTACGCGAAAACACGAAGGGGAAAAATATTCAACTTGATATGAACAATATATTGACACTATGCATCATCAACATTCCAACCTGACGTAGTTGCCAGGAAATGGCAGAGAAGTATAAACATGCATCAGAGTTTTCTGCCCGTTTTGTTGTGAGGGCAGCACTAGCACAGAATTGTCAGTGAAGAATTGGGCAGTTATCTGCCCAATATGTAAACGGTAGGCAGTGCACAGCCAACCCAACTTCGACGAACATCACTGCCCGTGTAAACCTAGCTTAAATGATTTCTAAGTTTGCTTAAGAAGTGAAACTTCTGATCGCAATTTTTTTCTTGGCATTCAATCGACAGCCTTTTCTCACAGTGCATGCTTGCAGTATCATTTGCGAGAGTTTTCTTCGAAGGAAAAACTTTATCACACACATCACACGTAAATTCTCCGGTTTTTATGCGTGCTTTCAAGCCGTGAACGCGTGACTTGTGTTGAGCCAAATATCTCTTGCACTTGAGTTCTGAACCACGAATTTCGCAAAGAAAATTCATATTGCTACCTGTTTAAATAAAAAACACACTTTTCGCCTCTCTCTATTTTGTTCTGTATACCAAACTAACCAACTATCGATACATGTATATATCGATTTTTTCTTGTTGAGTACCAACCGTATTACATTTTAAATGAGTAGAAAAATATTGTATGCTTGAGATTCTGGGATTTGTACCCAGTTTCAAGAGGACTGATTTGTGGATATTAATAATTATGTTAGGTTCTACAGTTTTCTGTTGCTTTCTTTAATTCAAGGAAGAAACAGTTGGCCAACGATTAAATATCGAAAATGATGCCAGTAAAAGTCAATTCATTCAATGAAAATGGACTTGGCGAACCAGAACAAGATGCGAATACAGCTTTAACTGAACTTGATAAAGGTCAGAAATAATATCAAATATTTTTCTACCATAATTTATTTATTTTCACCCCTTGTCTCACAACACAGACACACTGCCACTTTTTATATGGTGATACTTAAATGTTTTAACATTTTCAACCTTTGCCTTCTGGTAAATTAATGTTTCACTAGTACATAACTTTGTGCAATTTATATTGAAAATCATTACATTTCAGGGCTCAGATCTGGAAGAGTTGGTGAGCAGTGTGAAGCAATTGTCAGATTTCCACGTTTATTTGAGAAATACCCATTTCCCATTCTAATTAATGCTTCTCTATTAAAGTTAGCAGACATATTTCGAATTGGGTGAGTTTACAAAAATAAAACTTTATCCACAGTTGTGTTCATTGTTTTCTGACACTTTAGAAACTTAATTATACTAATTACTGGCCAGATCAGACAGCGAATTTGAGTTTTAGTAAAATTACAATTACATCAGAACATTCATAAATATCAGAAAAACTTCGATGCAAATGTTTTTGTTTATTCCAAACATTTTTTCTAGTTTGTATCAATATTTTCAATAAATATATATTTTCCTCTGTCGTTACAATTTATTTTCTAGTATGTTTTTCATAAATTATGAAATTGAAAATTTAATCTAATTAAAAACATTAAATCCTAACAGTAGTTTTCATAGTTATTTGTACACATTCATGGTTGCTGTATTTATTTCAGAAATAATTTCCTTAGAGTTTGGGTTCTTCAGGTTTGTCAACAGAGTGAAAAACATCTTGACAAAATTTTGAATGTTGATGAATTTGTTCGGAGAATTTACAGTGTTATCCATTCAAATGATCCAGTAAGTTGTATACTACATTAATTTAGCATAAAACCTTTATAACTAGATCTTTAATTTCTTCCCATTTTAATTTCAATAGCTTCTAATTGTCTATCCAAATTAATTGATATGAATTATATAAAACAGAAGAATTTATATTACTCTGTTACAAAATGTCCTACATAAATTCACTGCAAATGACAATTTTATGGCCATTGTCAACAGTGATGTACTTTCTGTTTCCTGTGTTTATTGTTTGTTAGCCATTTCACTCACTGGTTTCTTGCAAGTCTCCATGCAAATCTATCGTGTGCTTCTCCTTACATTTCCACGAATCTATTACATCCCATACCCAGTCTGGTTTTTCTAACATATCCTATTTTTTGTCTTCCTTTTGTGTGGGGGACACACTTGTCTCCAATACTATTGTAAGTAGTCATTCATTCCTCAAAATATGTCCCATCAGTTAATCTTTATTTTAGTCAGTGCCCTTCATTATGTTCTCTCCTCACCAATTCTATTAAAGGTTTACTGATTTGTGATGGAATCTACCATCCTGACTGCATTCTTCTGTAAAACCACATTTCAAAGACTTCTGTTCTACACTTTCCAAGTTTTTCTTCCATACAACACTGTGCTCCACTCACACAAAATTAGAAATAATTTCTTAGTTTAAAAACTTGTATTCAGTGAAAGCAATATTTTATTCTATGCAATAACTTTCCTTTCTTCTGACTTTTATATCTACTTTACTTTTACCATCAGCTCTCATTCTACTGCCCAAATTTCAAAATTCTTCTAATTCTGTCAACGTGTCATGTCCTAAGCTGACAGATATCCTCTGCACCACTACTCTTCTTTTGACCATCCTTATTCCAATACAATTATTTAAATTGTGAAATATGTGAACATTTAATATAGATTCAAGAATATAGAGAATATAAGAGAAATTTCAGGCCCATATTATTTTACATACAACAATAACCCTAATACTGAATCCAACTGTAGTTGTTGTAGAGATTGGTTTCATAAAGTGATAAATAATGAACCATTTAACCAAAATAATACTCCTGAAATTCAAATGGACTCAAGGTATGGGTGAAACTTGAAAGCAATTCTGTGACTGAATATTATAACATTCTTTTATTTTTAGACATTTAGTTCCAAAGTTTCTTTCTCAGAATAAGCTGTCTCACTTTTAGGCATTATTTTCAATATTGTATATGTTAATTATGGGAGTCATTTCTTAATATCTGTTACAACCATATGTAAGTGTTATAATGGGTTTAATTGCATCTATGTATGGTAGTAGCCCTAGTAGTTCTCTGCAGTATGTATGAGACTTCAAATATGTTATTGTTTTTATTTCCTTTGTTCTTCTATTATGTTCCCCTATTATGCCATTTATGCATTGTGGTTTGGCTAAATGACTGTCTAGACAAATAAATACTGACTACAAACTGAATAGAAACATTTTAGCTCATCAAATTTTAATAATGAAATGGACTATACATTGTTATAAGGAAATATTAAGTACAAAGGTTTATTGTTTATAAGTGAACTGTAGAATATATAGAAATATATCTTGTAATAGTGTTCAAATGGTTTTGAACTTTTACACTACCAGATTTCAAATTGTTGCTTTATGTAACAATTGCAAATAGTTCTTTCTTAGTAGTGTAATCAGATTATTTTGACTTGTCTGCTTTAAGGTATGCATGGTTTTTATTGTTTCCCTTGTCATTCTAATCAGTGGTACTATTATATAATTAAAAGTAGTGTAAAACAAGGTTTGATTTCTGCAATAAAATATTATTTGAACTTCATTGCATTTATATGCTTGTAGGTTGCAAGAGCTTTAACACTTAGAACACTTGGAAGTGTTGCTGGTATAATTCCTGAAAGACAACAAGTTCACCATAGTATTAGGCGAAGTCTAGACTCCCATGATACTGTTGAAATTGAGGCAGCAATTTATGCTGCCATGCAGTTTGCTGCTCAGTCAAAGTTGGTTGTTTCTCACACAGTTTAAAACAAACATATACTCCACATTCCAACAGATATTATTAAAGTGTATGTTTGTTACAGGAAATTTGCAGTTAGTATGTGTAACAAAATTTCTGATATGATTCAAGGTTTATCTACCCCTGCACACATGAAGCTACAACTTATACCTATTTTACAACATATGCATCATGATACACACACGGCAGCTCTGGTAAGATTTAATTTTTTGAAGTAAACTTTTGGGTTATTATAATTGTGTATTAATTTACTTCTTAAAATTAGGTTCGCCAGTTATGCACTGAACTTTTACCCAGCTATCCAGCTCAAGAATTTGTTTTAGTAACCTTGAAAACACTTACTCAGTTGGCGGCAGCAACATTAGTTGATATTCCTAGTCAGGTAAAAATTACCGCTTATATCTTTGTTCTTGTTTTTATATGTTAATGTTATATATTCTCCATTATAATATTGTTTAATGATAATTACTCTTTGAAATATCTTTGTAATTACTATTCTGTTAATTGTCAATTGTTATTGTATGAATTCTAAGAACAATAAAGTTGTTAGTTCTGATTCTCCAATCTTTCTTGTTCTGAAGTATATAGTAAAATGTTATGGTAAGGAAGCAAGTGATAATTCAGAGGTAGCTAAAGTTTATTATTAATGAAATAGTTATATTTTCAATACTTTGTACATTTAAGACTTGTATGAGCAATAAATAAATTAACAATACAGCCCATTTAGTCAGCAAACAAAATTAATGTTTATTTAACATATTTATGACATTTCATCAATATTTGTGGACTTGGTCAGGTAAATTTTAAATGAATAACATGCATTTAAAAGCATGTAGTTTTGTGTCATGGCTGCATCTTGTGACATTTCTGGCCAAACTGGGTACCTTGAGGAGTAATGAATACTCCTGGCACCAGTTTGACCATAAATGTCAAAGGGCACAGTCCAAGACACAAAATTATCCATTTAAAATTTACCTGATGAAGTCCACAGATATGGATGATACATCATAAATATATTAGATAAATTAATATTAAATAAATATTAATTTTGTTTGCTGACATAATTGGCTGTATTGTTTATTTATACTTCATTGTCAGATTATTTATTAATCTCAAAAAAGTTAAGGTTTTATTGACAATCATATTTAATTGATAGACTTTATTGAACATATGCTTGGCTGAATGGGGAGAAAAAACATATTGAATCAAACACATCAACTACTTCTTTTAAACTGTTAATCTTCAAGGAGAAAAGTATAAATAACTGTCAGAAGTTGAAAATATCAGTAGCTGCTTCATATTGTATTGTCTTTAAAACACTTAAGGTGGGGCCAGGGGTAGCTTATAAATTATTTGTGAATTTTGCTATCTCTTTGAATCTTTTAAGTTTAATACAGTCAATCTTTAATGTATCACTTATACTTTGTACTATTATTCTTGCTGTAGATATCCATTTTTAAAGATTTCAATATTTTTGTAACAACTGCATTTATAATAGTCTCTATTGTTTTAATATTTTAGGTATCACTTCTCCTACAATATCTTAGCACAGATCCTCGTTGGGCAGTCAAAGCACAGGTTCTACAAGATTTGCACTGCTTAGCTCAAAGAGGTGCTCATCTCTGGCCAAGTGGAGCAGTGGAAGCCATTTTGGAAGTTGCAGACAATACTCCATATGAACGATTACTGTCTCGCAGTTTGGATGTATTACTTATTTTGGCACAATCAGCTTCTACACATCATGCTCAGCTTAGTCTAGGTATATATATTGTTTTCATTTTTCTAATTATTCTTGTAGTTAATTTTATAAAATGCATTTAGTGCTTTGTGATACGAACACTCGCATCTTAAGAGCAAATCTCGGAGGTCCAGAATTTTGTTTCTTAATTAGGAGTACTCACATAACTTACTGTAGAATCCCTTTTTCCTGAATCTAATTCATTTTCCTTGGGGTATTCCTTGATGGGAGTTTACATAAAATAAATCTGAAAAGGTTTCTAAGGTAAACTAGACATCCTGATTTAGTTTAATTTTTAGAAATTGAAATATATTCCTCATATCCATCTTCTGTATGTAGTGGTATGGATGGTTCGTTATCAGTCTATAATCAATACATAGAAATAGATTATTGATACATCTTTATCATACTCTATGCTTCTGTTTCCTCCGTGACATCTATTGCCTAAAAAACTAAATGTTTCTGATGGGAGAAAATTTAAAAACACCCCTTAATTTAAATATGATATTCAGCTAACTCAAAATTTTATGTCACATTTCCCATTGCAGCAATTTCCAATACACTGTTTTTTTTTATCACAGAAATCACCTGTATATCTCATTAGACGGTTATTTGAATTTATATGTTTCTTCTATTGGTTAATTTTTAAAACAGTAAATGCAAATCTCTAAATGGGTCATTGTAGCATTTGACTTATAACATTCAATTATATAATTAATAAATATGTTGCTGTAAGTAACAGAGTTGTGATTAAGTCTACTGTTGATAAATTTTAAACCCGAATTTTCCACAGTCTTCTCTTACCAGGGCCTCCTCAACCAGCTTGGATATTAAAATCTATAAATAACACAACAAACCAAAATTTGAAATAGTGGGTGTTATTCCATATGCACTGTGAACTTTGCGAACACTGTTTGCTGTGGGCAAAGATTAAATCAAAATAGATTGTTCCTTAATTTCTTAAACAAGGATAAAAGAGTGGAAAATCCATTGTAAAAAAAAAAAGTTCCTTAAAATTGGAAATTTCTTTATACTGGGATTTCTTCTAAACGGGAAGAAATTACATTATTCAAATATTATTAAGAAATATTTTGTTACAAACAGTAATTCCTTAATAGTGGGAACCTTAGGGGATGTTACTATAATAGAGAACATAACTTTTACCACTGTTTACACAACCACACCACTCGTCTATCTTTGCTAAGTTTTCCTGCCCAACAGTTGACGCCTCAAGAACTATTCAATTCAACAGAAGAAAATTAAAAGAACTCCTTGTCTTGTCCGCACCAAACATGTCTATAGGCTTGTTATATTTAATTAGACAAGACAATGTAGAATCAAATCTGTGCACGTAATATGAAAGGTAATGTCTGTTTTTAAAGTGGCCAAACCATCCCGTCCATATGAGATGGTGATACCTTCCACACAAATTTTAAGCCAAATTAGAAGTCAAGTTTGAATTCTTGATTATTCTTTTAAAAAGGTGTTAATGAGTTGGAATTCATTGAAAACAAAATATCCTTATAAGCAGGAATTACATTATTCCTGGGTTCCTTAAAAAGGGGGAAAACTTACATTAAATATATGGCAGTTTTTCTGGGACTTGAGAAATTTTTTGTTACAAGCGGGAACCTTAAAATGAGGTTCACTTTATATGCATTACATAAGCAAGTATGTGACACAGTCAAAATAATTTAAACAAGCTCAGAGTCACTATTGAGGGCAGGAGGATATCTTCAAATTTTCTGAAACATTAGCCCCTCCTTTAGGAGCAATATTTCATATCCCTTTTCTTACAAGTAGTATACAAAATGCAAGAATAAGCACAAATAATAGAAATTGGAGTAAAATGTAAAACACACACATCCTATTTACATCCCCAATCACAACATTAAACCATTCACTAAAATATTGTCTGGTTACTCAAGCATTGCTATTTGATCCTCACATCACTAGCAACTAAGATTTATATTTCTGAAATGCTCTTGGATTTTCAGAGTGGTAGACCAGGAAATGCTTCTATTCCCATTTGATTTGTCATAGAACAAGAGAGTTAACCGTCCTTATTAGTTTGTTATCTGATAATTACTTATTCTCTTGCATTATATAGGTCCCGTTAGACTTGACATTTTCTTCCAAAGCAGGCCAGTTTCATAACAGTTAAAAACTTGTGGATTAAAACCCCTACTGTTCACAAATTGTCCAACCTCCATTCAAATGTTGACTGTAGTATTACTATTTCTAAAATAATAAACCTTTATGCAGTCACTTTTATTCATGCAGTTTGAACACAGGAGCTTTCAATCTTTGGTAAGATCATACTCATTGAATGGACGTAAAATTTACAAAAAATACATTTTAGTTCTCAATATGCTTTAACATTGTTAATGATGTAGTCATTACAAATATATTTACCAGAAATTAAAATATATTTGTACTTGTTATAAGTGCTGTAATTCTTGAGTATTATACCGTCTTATTATCAAAATATATTGCAAATGATTGGGTGGGGGTTTTAACTATTTAATGAATTTAATAATTAACAATGAATGTAATAATTTTAGAATGGGTCTGGCCAGAATATAACATGTACAAAAGGGAATGATTCAGGGGTAATTATTGTTTGGGTGACCACATGCAGCAGAATATTCCGTTTGTTGTCGAACCTGTGTTGTTTTCATATGCGTCTTGATGCAGAGGCCTCTGGAACTTCCTTGTTGATTCTGAAGCGGCCGGTAGACAATAGCACCAAGTCGCATGGCTGGAATTGAGGAAAACGACTGTTATTTTCTCCTTCTTCCCTCGTTTACGCCCTCTCTCTCCGCTGCCTCCTAGACTGATCAGTCCGTAATTTACACTGGCGCTGCAACTGCACTCATCAATCGTTCACTGCACAATCTCTCACCATCAATCTCTACATCTTTCAAATTCACTCTCTACCACCAATCTGCTGTCTCTGCCGGCCTCTTTTAAAACTTCAACCCCACTTATGTGACACCTATCACCAAGGTGGCACGGATGGATATTCTCCAATAATATCCCTTGTTACATGTGTGGAACACACGCCACCCGGTCACCAAATTCTCAGACAGATTAGAAAATTCCAAAAACCGGCAAAGAGGTGTCTGAGCTTTATAGCCCAAGCGCCAATCGCTGTCTCTTTGTTTTGATTCCGTGCTGCCAAGTCGGTGCTCGGAAAAACCCCTTCTTCCTGGCCAGCGACAAGCTATGCTGAAATATTTATGCAATTTAAAAAGTCATAAATAGGGGAAAAAATAGGACCAGGTTACAATATTAACTTAAAAACTCTAGGTTATCATGCACAGGGTCATATTAGCATTGTTAACAATTTATAGAGAAGATTTCAACACTATCGATTCAAGCTCATATTGAATTGAACATAAGTTTACATTATACTTATTATATGTCTATTTAATTACTTTTTATAAAACGTTTTTAATATTATAATATGGAGGGCTATCGTACACTGTATATATTATTTACTCATCAAAATCAATTAATACTTATAAATTAAATGGCAAGCATAATATATATATAATCATTTTTCAGATTCTTCATTGATGACTTTGTGTATGAGGAGTTGTTACTCTGCCAATTCTGTAGTTGCAGCCAAAGCAGTAAGAGTTATGACAGATATAGTGTGTTATAGGTTAGTATATTAACACTATAGTATCATCACAGGATTGCTTTGTTGAAAATGCTTTATATTTTTTCTACAAAATGTTTTAAAATTTATTATATTTTTTTATAAATCTTTACCCAAATGGACTTTAATTAGTTGCCAATTTATGAATACAAAAAACTGTACAATCAAATGGAGAAAAACACTTCTATTGAGGCTCTGATGAAGGGTATGAAACTTTTAGAGGATCAAAATGGGAAAATGTCGACTGGTCCTATGAGTTAAACCCAGGTCTTCTTGTTTACTGGGTAACTGCTATACTTCTAAGCTAGTATTAGTTGACATCTTAAGGACAGGTTCAGCTTCTCAGGGTTCGAGTTCCAGGGCTGGTCAACATTTTCCATTCTGATACTCTAAAAAGTTGCTAAGCAGAGTAGGGAGGATGTGGGTTGTGCTAGTTATGAGGAAATGAAAAGGCTTGTGCAAGATAGGTTATCATGGGGGATTGCATCACACCAGTCTTAGGACTGAATACCAAAACAACTACTCTAAAAAAATTAACTTTTTAATTTTCTAAATTTATTTAATTTTGTGTTTTATATTAAGCATTTGCCAATTTGTCATAGGAAACATTAAATTTATGCCTCCATATACCATTATTTGACAAAATAATTTCTACTAGTGCTGATGACCACTGTAATACTATTATTGTAACATTTCACCTTCACTGGAATGGGAAGTCCTGCTAGATCATTCACTAAATAAGCTATATCTCCATTTGCTTTCCTGTTTACGGATATAGTGTAGAACAGAAGAAATCAAAACAAGAAATAAGATAGTAATTTGTGAAAACAGATTCTATGTACTGACTCAATTAAGAGTTGTTTGAAGAGTAAATAAAATTTAACTTGGAACCAGGATTTATTGATATTCAGGAAGATTAAGAATCTCTTAAAAGGCAATATTTTCCTCTAACCCCTTCCTGGTGATGCTTGTTTGCCCAATCGGAACTGTTTGAGAATGGAATATTTTATATGCTCTTTGCGTTGGTGCAACCCAGAACATGCTGTACAGATTTGCAAAACCATCTATCTCCAGCATATCTTGCACATTTTCTGAAACAGCTTTACGAAATGTTTTTTTGGAAGGCTATAACGCCTGCACACCCTGTAAGGTGTGTGTCCAGAATTGTAGATATTTCTGTACCACACACCACTCTGTTGACTGAGGCAGATTGAGTTCAGAACTCGTAAGACATATTGATTTTGTGGGGCTTCATAAAATGATTAAAGTATTCTTTGAACTTCCCCGGGCTTAGCTCCTGTTTGTTTTCTTTCACAAGCAGCCCATGTCTTGAAACTACCCACCGTTCAGTGGTATGACTATGAAAAGCCAGTGGTCAGGGAGCTTATAAATGCTTGGTCATAAATAATTCTAATTCATTGATGGAGCTGTCCTGGAGAGAGGTGAGCAGTTGTGCTTAGTTGCTCAGTATCTAGTTGATATTGACTGTAGGCTCAGTAGACAGATATTGTAAACTACTTAATAGAACAATTGGGAAATATTTCCACTTTGTACATTGAAGTTTGTCGAGCATCAATCGACCTCCACCAACTGGTCCTCTCAACGATTGCAGCCTGCCTCAGAAACTGTGAGTTGCAGTTACACTTCAAATATTATGCAGTCCATAAGTTGTCAAAATTTGTACGCCTCATAGCCAGGATCTAAGTCATATCCAAAAAATTTCATTTAAATGTTCATCTGCCCCACAATTGGACCCCAAGATCTTTGCAATAATTTTTTTTAATTCATTTTTTTGTACCATAAATTTCATTCATCATCTTTTATTATATTACATTAATTTATTTTATTATTTATTTTTCTTCCAGCTGTGGGGCTTGCATTGATTATGGAGTTAAGAAAATACATAAATATTACAACAGGTGAAAAACTTTTGGTCAAATATTGTACACTGTTCCTTGTAACAAGAATTGTAGGAGTAAAACATAACTACTGTTTCTGGGAAAGGGAAGAGGCAGTTTTAAAACTCTAAATGACCAATATTAGCATCAAAGAAAGTTTTTCTTTTTTGTTCAATGAGATTGAAATTGTTTCTCCCAATGTTTTTTCGATGCATTTTCAATATTTAAACACTTTTTGCATAAGAAGTAAATACCTTGGGGAGGGGTGGGGTTGGCACCACGTTTTTTTTAAAAAAAGTTTTATAAAATTAATTTATATGTTTAGAAGGAAGCTATTGTCTTTTCAATATATTATATTTATTTATTATTTATTCCTACAACTAACAAGTTCCCAAAACATGGTGTCTAATGTAAATTTAAGTTTTGGCAATTATACTTTAATGTTAATACTTTGGTATTAAAGTAATTGACTATGGTAAGTTGCTAAGAGCTCCATATAAAATTAAATAATTGTGGTGACATTTTTATAAATTAGTGATATAAGGGTAAAAATTTAAACATAATATTGTTTTTCAAACTAAATGTATTCCACCCATGCAAATACTTCATTTTAAAATTTTCATATTGACTGTTTTCAGTTCAAGGGATGATGTGGAACATGATGTCCTCCAGGTAGTGGATATGGTTGAACTGCTATTCTTAGCTGTAGCAAGTGATAGTCATCAGTTAAAAGTATGTCTCCATTGTGTTGTTAGACTATGTGAGCACAACTCTGATTTATGTCCTCGGTTTGTAGAGCTGGTGGGTGCACAACTATTAGGCGAAGGTAATAAAAGTTTTTGTATTGATATTGAACAGTACGTTATTCTGTTTTTCAAAATAATAAAAAATTTCCAGGGGACAATATTTCTCTTCTCTGCCAGGCACTGGGAGCAATAGGAGGTCTCCAAACTGGATCTCTTCTTCCTCTTCTGCCAGACCTGTTAAACAGATTGAAATCAACTGTTGATTCTCATGCAAAGGTAATTTCTTTAAATGAAAATGAAATGTTAGGTTGTTAATATTCATTTTTATGCATATGTATATAAAATATATCTTTCAGGTAATGCTGTGCACTCTAGTCTTTCAAACAATGACTGTTTATGATTGGACTTTGGAAGTTAAAAAAACTATAGAAAGTGTAATTGAGAAAACAAACTTGTGGTCCAATTACCGAATAGCTAGATCTGCAGCAAGGTAAAAATATATTAAAGATCCTGTATATAAAATGGAATGTTGGTTATTTTCCACTCCCTTCTTGTAAAAAGTTGATATAGCACAAAATTATAATTCTTTAGATACTGTAATGTGTGACATTTATGTATTTATTTTAAAGTCCAGCACATAAAATTATAAATTTAACTGTTTAGTGACACAGTACGTTTTTAAAGCACCAGGACTGTTTTTAACTTTTTAAGATGCTGGGAATATTTTCTCTCAAGGTATCAGTAGTATTAAATGTACTATTGGTTTATTTTATATAACATTAATTTCTTGACTTGATTAAGATACTGAGTCATATTGGTTATGATGAATTTATCTTTCTGTCTGCACATATAGGTGAAGCATCCAAGAAATTGATGCTCTTGGTGCCACTTAAATCAAGAGATTAAGAGTCAAATTAAATAATTTAATAAATAAATATATGAATAATGCTGGGCAATCAGCAGGTATATGTGTATAGTAAATTGTATTGATACATCTTCATACTTCCAAATTTCTCATTAACAGCTAAAAAATGAATTGGACATGCCTTAGTATATTGATACTAATTATAATAACATGTCATTTTAGTTGTCAACAATTATGTTACTTATTCTATATTATAATTTTTATTTGACAGTATATGATGGCTAAGAAATGGCTTCATGTAACTTCTTGCTTTTCATGAATTCATAAACTTAATTTGTGTATGGTAGCAAGCATTTGAATATTTTCCTAAAATATTTTATCATAAATGAGTAGTGTACTGATTTTGTACCCCAAGATATATCACAGATGTCTGATTTCATATAATAATGCTGAAAACTGAAAATTATTCAGATATTGATATCCCATAATCTGATAAAATCAATTTTTAGAAGTATATCATTACTTAACTATATCCTCAATTTCTTCTTCACCCCTTGGAAACAGTGTCCCAAATCGTAAACCAAAATGGCAAACTTTCAAGTTATTCTACGAATGAGCTAATCTGTCTTAAGTTATATCAATTGGACATGTCTTACATGGTGAGCTGTAACTTTCTGATGAAGGGGGCAGTGCCTCTGAAAATTCAAGTACTCTAAACCTCACAAGGTGTCTACCATCTATGAACCTCAGGTAAGTCACCTTCTTTCTATCTCTCTGTCCTTTCATGTTAATTAAAACAATTAATAAGGAAAGGAAACAGAGATAGAAAGTAGGTGACTTACCTGAGGTTCACAGATGGCAGACACCTTGCAAGGTTTGCAGTTGAATTTTTGGAAGCACCGCCCCCTTCATCAGAAAGTTAGGAGGACATTTCTGGTGTTTGGCTAACTTTTTGATGAAGGGGGGTGGTGCCTCCAAAATTTCAAGAACTCCAAACCTCGCAAGGTGTCTGCCATCTATGAACCTCAGGTAAGACACCTAGTTTCTATCTCTCTTTCCTTTCCTTATATATATATATATATATATATATATATAGAAGGATAATTTGTTATAAATAACTAAAAATATGATGAAATGTCTTGAAACAAATTATAAAACATTTAATTATATGTAAATACATTTCTTCTATCTTCGTGGTAATAGTATACTATCATCAATATTATTATTATTATTATTATTAGCAAAATGCAAACAGGTAATTTGCAGAAATCTTTTTAGCAGCATCGTTCTTCAAAATATGGGTTTTTCAATGACAGCCCCCTTGGTCCAATTCATTTGGATTCTTACTTTTTTTCACTTGAGCCATTACTATGGTTAATGCAATATATATTTTAATTTCATTAGAATCCACAGGATACCATTTCTTGTCAATTGTTCATATTTTGTTTTGAGTATCGATTAGTTTCTGTTACCAAATTTTCCCATAACTAGTTATCAAATATATTAAATATACAACAAACTTTTCTGAACTTCAGTATTTGACATCGGTTTTTGGGCTGTTAGGCCATGTAAATTCTCGGCGTGTCTGCCAACGTTTCGCTTGTGAGCACCAAGCATTATCAAGGCTAGGCCAGGACTGATTTTGCTTGCTGGCAAGGCTGCTTATATATAGGCAGCTGCCTGAAGGTCAACTTGCGTCCGGCCGTTGGTTTATGTTGCGTACTTTTTCCTGTTTGTTCGGAAGACAGGAAAACCACAGCGGGCGAAGTTCGTAGCCCGCGTCTCTGTTAATATTTTCCGGGTTCTTCCGGATTTCAATGGCTTTGCGTATCTTCCGTGCCCAGAAATATTTTTCTCTAACTAGTAACTTGGTATCTTCCAATGCGATTTTGTGGTTAGTTTCTATAACGTGCTCTGCAATAGCAGACATATTGAACTGTTTCAGTCGTATATAGCGGTCGTGTTCTTTAACACGGGTTCTCATGGACCTGCCAGTTTCCCCGCTATGACTTTCAACATTCACACGGTATTTGATAAATGCCTTTTGCCAGCAGTTTGTCCTGCTTGTCTTATCCAGTTTACAATGGAGATAGAAGAAAACGGCTCGTTGCCCTTCTTGGATGTGCTAGTGTCACGGAAAGCTGACGGGTATCTGCGGGGTCAAAAGTCAGCATTAAATATATCACTATTTATTCACAAAAGTGACATTTCATCTCTATTTCGAGACTTCTTCAGGCTTAAAATTTAGCAATACATCCTATTTACTCCTTGACTCCCTCGGCCAAAAATATTATTGAATTTACATGTGAAGAATTTGGTGCCGTGCTGGACCATCTCCAGCAACGGTTACTACCGAAATGATTGTCAGTCATAGCCCTTGCTAGAAGGATAATTTGTTATAAATAACTAAAAATATGATGAAATGTCTTGAAACAAATTATAAAACATTTAATTATATGTAAATACATTTCATCTATCTTCGTGGTCTTCTTCAGATAAACTTTTAAATGGATAGACTAATTACATTGTGAGTAATTTGGTGTTGTGGAATATCTCCAGTGATGATTACAGATGAAAATGCTAAAATTATGTCTGTAACTGTCACTAGATATAGTTTGCCACACCACATTACTCACAATGTAATTAGTTTATCAATTAAAGAATTTACCTGAAGTAGTTCACAAGGATGGGTGAAACATTATATTTGTAAGAACTAAATGTTTATATAATTTGTTTGCTGAGATATTTGGCCATATTTTTATTTCTGTATTTTCTTGATGTCTGAAAATGATATTATAAGTTTTTATATATTGTCAAAGTTGCCGTTGTCACTATCAAAGTCCTTTCAATGGAATAATTATTTTTCAAGTGATGTTTGTAACTTTGTCTTGTTTGGCTTACTTTCTAAGTGGCAACAAAAAGTATTTCGAAATTGAATTATCTCAACATTTGTATTACTTGATTCATCCTTGAATCCTTTAAATTTTGTGATACTTGACTACACAAGAATGGAGAGGTCCTGAATTGGTCCTTGTAGCATTGACTCTGACTAGCTTAGTGGTATAGTGCCCACCCAGTAAACAGGAGGTCCTGGGTTCGATTCATGGGTCTGATCCTCTAAATTGAGTTTACCAGTCTTTATCCAAGCTTCAATAGAAGCATTTCTTCTTTCTTTGATGATTGTTATGTTAATCATAATTTTCCTGTAAAATTACTTTAATGTTTAATCTGAATTAATTTTCAGGTATGGACATCATGCAGTTGCAGCTGGCATTCTTGGCCAACTTCAAGAGCATGTAGCATCAGAACACTTACATTTCTGGCTTGTAGCATTAGAGGCTATGAGCAAAGGAGAGGCTGAGCTTTTGGGTGGTGGTCGTTTAACAAGTTTAGTTCAACGTTTGGAACAAGCCATTGGTCATTACAGCAGAGCTACAGCAGCATTGAAGGTATTTACACATTTTGTAAATCTTCCATTTCTTTTAACTCTATTCACATTTTTTAGTGTATTACTTGAAATAAATGTAAAATATTGTATTAGAAAATAAATACATATAAATAAATATGTATGCCATAAAAATAAGACAATTTTTTTGTAATGGTAAAATAATTGTTGGGTGTTACAGAAAACTGTTCGTATTTATTTTAGGAAAGTATAAAAGCGATGTTTATTGTATAAATAAATTATTACAATTATTGAAATTATCTCAAAAAACAATTGTGAGACTCTTTCAGAAGATTTTGGGCCAAGCAACAGAGATGATACTATAGAAATTTTGTGGCTCTTTATGAAAATTACTGAGTTTAGTTAATTCTTTGGGGATGATTAAACCTGACATTTTCTTTATTAATATCATTAGCTTAAATGAATAACATTTTAAATAATTAAAGACTAAGCATTACACACAGAATTTTTAATTGTGTAATAATTAAATTATTTTAAGTTATAATGTTACATGTATTATAATATTTTTACATCACCCTTTTTAAATAAATATTACAACAAATTATCCATCTACAATTTTACTTACACTAGAGACACATACTGTCAAGTTTGCTATACTTGGCACTTCACAATAAAGCAAACAATACCACAAAGAATTAAAAAAAAAAGAATCTGTACAAATATTCATGCATTAGCAGCATTGAAAGGTAGGTTTTAAGTTTGCAAAGCAAATTGTATATCACAAAACTGTAAGACCCAGCACCTCCACCAAATCAAACTGCAGTTTGCTGAAACTGTTCTGCTACATAATTAATACACGCTTGATCAATCTTGTAGCTGCACTGAATTCAAGGCCATGATTGAGCAAACTCAAGGTCCCAGATTTTGCAAGCTTTAGATTTACGTCGACAGTCTTTGATAACATTCCATTCCCCGATGCATAATATCTGTGAATGTTGTGGTGGTTGTTGTTGTGGTATTCAGTCCTAAACCTGGTCTGTTGTAACCCTCCATGCTAATCTATCCTGTGCAAGCCTTTTCATTTCCTCATAACTAGCAAAACCAACATCCTCCATAATCTGATAAGCATATTCTTTCATGGGCCTCCCTCTTCTGTTCTTACCCTACACACTTCCCTCTAATGCTAATTTTACAAGACCCTCATGCATTAAAACATGGCCTATTAATCTATCCCTTCGCTTGGTCAATGTCCTCCATATTGTTCGCTTTTCCCCTATTCTGTTTAGAAGTTCCTCGTTACTTACTCTATCCACCCATCTGATTTTCAGCATTCGCTTATAGCACCACATTTCAAAGACTTCTATTATTTTCCTTTTCGGAGCTTATATTACCCACAAGTAAAAAACTCTTTCGTGAAAGCCTTCCTTGCCTGTGCTGTCCTACTCATTATGTCTACTATACTTCTACCATCTCTAGTTATTATGCTTCCCAAGTAGCATAATTCCTTAACTTCCATCAAAATATCCCTTTCCAATCCAACACCCTTTGTTATTCCACTCTTTCCCAAGCTACAATCCATTACTTTAGTTTTCCCTCTATTAATACTCATATTGAACTCTTTCCCCAGGACTCCATTCATACCATTTGTTATTGTTTCTAAGTCTTCTTCTAATTCCCTAATACTACAATATCGTTGGCAAAGCATAAGGTTTTTATTTCTTCTCCTTGCAGTATGATTCCTTTTCCATATTCTGTTTTAACATACTTCATCGCCTGTTGTATATATAAGTTAAACAGAATGGGCAACAGACTGCATCCTTGTCTCACTCCTTTATTGATTACAGCTTTTTGTCTTGATCTTTTATTCTAATTACTGCTGCCTGTCTTCTGTAGAGGTTATGTAAAATCCTCTTTTCTCGATATTTTATTCCAGTGTTCTTCAAAATCCTTAATAGTTTGTTCCAGTTCACATTATCAAACACTTTTTTCTAAATCTACAAATGCCTTGAACGTAGACCAGTTTTTTCTTCACCTGTCTTCTAAAATTAGTCACAAAGTTCTCTTGTCCCTACATTCTTCCTAAAACCCGATTGATTGTCTCCTAACTTGCATTCTATTTGACATTCCATTCTCCTATATATTTTGGTTAATATTTTGCGTGCATGAGATACCAAACTAATTGTCCTGTGTTGTTCGCATCTATCAGACACACTTTTCTTTGGTGTAGGTATAATTATGTTTTTACTAGCAAGCTTCTGGGATTCTTCCTGTTTCGTATCATGAATAGCCGTGATATTGCCTCTTCGCCCAATGATATTATCAGCTCCGCTGGAATGTTATACATTTCTGGTTCTTTACAATTGCTCAGGTCTGTCAGTGCCCTGTCAAACTCTAACCTTATAATTTTGTCCCCCAACTCTTCATCATCCACCTCCTCTTCTTCTTTTATTACTGACTGATCTATATTCCCACCGTGATACAGTTCTTCTAGATATTCCTTCCATCTTCTTGCTTTTTCATGGGTTTGGTGGTGATACTGTCATTACTCTCCTCAATTGTGGTTCTATTTGCTGTGATACGAGTATTACTTTTCACCCATCTTCAGACTCCAGAATTAGGATATTTCCATGTCTCATTACCATGGTTTAGAGACACTATTTTGTGGCACAAGGTTCTCCTTATATGCCATCTAGCCATCCTGTTATTTCCCAAATCACCTGTTAAGTCTTGAATACCTTTGGCTTTGATATTGACCTCAAATTGTGTCTGTATACATATATAGCCGTGACCTGTGTCAACGTTCCTCCACCCCACCGAGTATGACTGACTGAACATTTTCAGTCTATACAGTGGAACTCCTATTTAAGGCTTACTTGGGGACAAGCAGACTTGCGCCTAAAATTGAAGCAAACTTAAAATGTATGTAAATTATGAAAACGAATAAATATTAGTTCAAACCCCACTTTAATTTATGAATATCAACAAAATCACAGCAAGCTGCCCTGAAATAATTGTTTCTTAAAACAATGACAGTTTAATTCAGTCCCACATTGTGTATACTAAGACTTGCAGTTTAAAAATAACGTTTTATTAACATGGTAATAACAAAATTACATTTTTGGTTGTACTAAATATTAACTAGTTTTTTAATTTTATTTTATTTTTAAATTATCATTTAAAGTAGTTTGCTTGGTTTTACACATTTTCCTTAAAAACAGCAAATCTCTTCCCAGCTGCCCAAGTCTTTGGATGACACCATCCTCTACATTAAATGAAGAGATATATCTTTCAATTATATCCAAATGATGGTGGTGGAGAGAACATCTTCATCTTCGTAATCATCAGGTTTTCTAGCAGCTGCAGTTACACAACTCTTCAACAAACAACAAAGATATCTTACAACATTATCATCACACTTTACGAAGTCTTCAAAATTAACTTCCTCATTCTGGACCAGTTGACCCCATTCATCTTCACACACTTTTATCTCATCCTCCTCATCTTCTCCACTTAGGCAATTTAGATGAAAACCAGCTTTTTTGAAACAATTTCTTATTGTTCCCTCTGTAATGGCATTCCATGCTGCGGAGAGAAGATGCATGGCTTGAAGTACGTTCAGCTTTAGCTCTTTATGCCATTCAATTGCCGCAAGAGCCTTCTGCCCCAGAGTTTTTCTGTACTTTTTCTTCATTGAATATTTAATTCCCAGATCGAGCGGTTGCAATTTGCTAGTGCAGTTTGCGGGGGGAAAAGACACTTTTTTTATTTCTTAAGAACCCAGTGTCCACTGGCTGTGAAGAACTCCTGTCTACAAATAATAAAATCTTCCTGTTTGATGCTCCCATTTTAGCATTTAACTGTTGCAGAAAGCCAAGGAAGATTTTAGAGGTCTTCCACGCGTTTGCATTATTTACGTATTTGCATGGGAAAGTGTTCATGCCCTTGAAACATCTATGTGAATCACCCTCACGTAGCCTGGTAACAAAAAAAAATTGTATTTTTCTAGTGGAATTCACATGTTACACTTATTAATCAGAAGATTAATCAACTTTGTCTGCAACATCATTGTCACTATAATATCCTTAAAATACCATAAGACAACAGACGTTGGTGTGTCACTATAATATTCTTAAAATACCATAAGACAACAGACGTTGGTGATATAAGCATTGTATATATTTAATTAAACTTTATGTTATGTACTTATTCATTTAATTACTTTTTTGGAATCATTAGGTTATTAATTTTAAATATTATTTTATCAATTAAGTCATAGTAATATAGATATGATAAATTAAAAGTCCAAATCAGACAGCTGGGCTGTTTTGTATCAAACAAACTGAGAGCATTGACATTTCAGGTAAAATGCATGACATGTGTACAGCTCCATAAGAAATAATGTATTTGGAGTCATGCAACAGGCCCAGGATCTGGAACCATGCGATATCATATGTACGCTCCCATTTACCACAATACACTTTGTGTTGCACAATCATGTGTACGGGGCCCAAAACATGCCAAAAAGCTATAAATGAATTAATGAAACGAACTGGGTAAAATGAGGTTGAAATATTTTATTTCAAAGAAAACCTTTGAATTGGGGCCAGGGAAGCGAATTTATTACACAGGCAAGAATAAAAGATAATGGGATATATGTACAATGTGGTTATATATATATATATATATATATATATATATATATATATATATATATATATATAACCACATATCACATATTTCTATGCAGTTTATTGCAGTGAAGGTCATCTGCCACCACAACGAGTTCAACCAATCAAACATTTTCAGCAGTCTGCAAAATATATATATAATAAGATTATCAAATGCGTGACTTCGTCACTCATCCCATATATATATATATAGTAACTTGTCTTGGCATGCCATTCACACATTGAATTTGTAATAAGTCATTTATTGGGTCAATAAACTGAGGTATATGCTTTAAATTAATCCACCAGGAAATCCTATGTTGAATGGAATCTTTGTCAATACAACTTATGGGAAATGACTTCTTTCATCAATTTGCTTCTTATTATTGGAGCCCTGAGACTACAAAATTACCATTCCTAACTTTTCTTTAAAATCATTGTTAACATATAATAAAGCAATTTCCCATATGCGGCAGTTTTTTTTCTGCTCAGACTATTTCTGTTGTTCTATGATCATTTTCTGTATGAAATGTGGCACATATTAAGCAGTTAATTGTATATTTGTTGAGACTAATTAATACAGTTAAAATTAGAAATCAATATTTGTGTATGCAATTAACTACCTCATATTTCTCATTTTGATGGCTAATGCGATAATTATATGAAATCTTTTCTCGTTAACAGGCTGCCAGCACTCCAGCACACTCTCTTGTCTTTCAGTCTGACTATACTCGACTTCGTACTGAATTTCTGCAGTGTTTAAATCAGTTAGTCCATGTTTGTCATAGTCTATGCACTGCACCACCTCCAGCTGTAGCTTCATCAATTGCAGAAAGCAGTAGAGACCAGTTACAAAGATATGGCCATATTACTACTCAGGTTTGTATTTATTATTTGAATCAAAGTTTAATGTTGTATAAATCAAATCCAATTCGAAGAGCATTATCAATTAATTGTAATGAGTAAATTAATATAATAAAGTCTGTATGAGGTCATCAATTTGTTTGATCAATTAATTGAATTTTTCTTTCTATACTCAATAGTGAAATATTTGAGCTTACAAGATCTGTATTCTGAAAGATCATCCATCAGTTTATTTTATCATTCTTATGCAACAAATCATTTTCTTTGTTAGATGAAAATACTTTAATATAAGTAAGAATATTTTTTATAATAAAAACCAATGAGTAAAGACTTCAATAATAATTTATTCACACTATTTTAAGAGCCAGGAGCTTTATGCCATATTCATCTGTTAAACAAAGGTATATTAAAGTTCAAAGTTTTTCCCAGTGTAGTTTTTGAAGAAGGTCTCAGATTTTCATGAGGGTAACACAATGATTAAGACACAACGTTTCGATGACCTTAAGCAGAGAAGAAGAGCTTATTGTCTTCAAAACATTGCATCATAATTGTTACCTTTGTGAAAACCCAAGAACAATTTCTTCAATTTTATATTCATTTCAACAATTATACTGTTGGAAAATTACATTTTTCATTTACATGTTTATCACTTGATCAGTGATTAAAATATTTACTTGAGTTGTGTGTGCTAAAAATTTCATAAGTTTGATATAGTCTGTATTTTAAGGTTACATATGCTCTTGCTTACTTGTCAAGAGTTTACAAATGCAACATTATACCAACATAACATTGAAATAAATATATTGCCAGTCGTAGTCTGTTTTACATAATTTACACATTTCAATTATAAATTACATAAATTTAATCTAATTTACATTCCTTTTTCTTATTTTCTTTATATCTTAAATGTTATCGTAATGTACTCCTACAATTCTGTGTTCAAGCAAATCTCATTTAGTTTAGACAGTATAGAGAGCAGTGCAGAGTCTGCAATTATTCTGGTTAATGATGTGGATATGGAGAATGGTAATGTTTCCTTGATTATCTAGTGACAATTTGTCAAGGATTGTAGTAGACGGATGGATAGGGCAGTCATCTCATGTGCTCGACAATGATTTTGCGGGGGTGGATAGACAACCCTTAGGCAGGTGATGAATGTTTAGGAAACTATGTTTTTTTATATCTTGGGGTGCAGTATTCAGCTCCTTTATCTGGATTCAAAGTTCATTAAAAAATACAAATATTTGTATATTATATATCATATCTGAAAATAAGTTTGTATTTTTATGTGCAATTCAATATACAATCAATAGTAAAATTTCATTTGTTTTATTTCAGCTGCGAAAATGTGTAAAAGAGTTCAAAAACTGTGGGGAAATGTATGGAAAACTTTACCAATCTGCATTTGATGCTGACCCTGCTTCTCTCACAAACATTCAAATGTATCCTTATTTAATGATAATTAATACCTCAATTATTTAAACTATGCATGAATGAATCTGAATATTCTCATTTCATATTTTTAATGAGAAATTTCCAATTGTTTTCATGAATAACCAATATTTGAGTATCTAATTGTGTAAATGTTTTTCCCTATCTGCTTTTATATTTGGAATTTTTAGTGTAATACCTTCTTTGTACTTTAATTTATATTTTCTGAGCCCACAATAAATTTAAAAATGATTTTGAGTTTTTAGTTATCAATGTTCTCTTACTAACTTCATTTAAAAACTATTATTATGTTGTGATAAATATAGATATGTACAGAATTTATAATTTGCTACCTGGATGTTGTACACTGGTATATCTAGCTTCGACTCCTTGTTCAGATAGTGCTTTTCTCCAGCTCTCATTGTCAAACTGGATCCAGTGATCCAACAATATTTGCATGGTTTTTTCCTCACTTTCTGAAGTCCATATAGTTTTGTAAATACATCCATAACTACCAGAATGTAAGCCAATCCATATCTTCCTCTCACCAGTGGTCCATACAAATATAGAGCAACCAGTTCACCTTTACCTTAAAAAATAATTGCATGATATGGCCCTTTGAATGTCTTGTTGAGATGTTCGCACACTTTACATATTTCTTGGCGTCCTTTGCCATCTTTCACCAGAAAACAAGATGCCGCATCATTTTTAATAATTTATAGTTTCCTGGGTGCCCACTCTCATTGTGAAGGTATTCTAGGAACCTCGGCTGCATGTCTTTCGGCATACACAACACCCAACCATTTCTGGCTTGTACATTCCGTTTATAGAGAAACCCATCACTTAACTTGTATTTATTATTGCCATCTTGCCTCTCTTCATTTTCTGACATGTCATTTGTGATCTGCATTAGTTGCTGTTAATAATTGTCTTCTTAAATCCTTTTCATTTACTCCTCTTCTTGTTGCTACTATTGCTACTTCCTCGAGCATTTTGTTATCTACACCTGCAATATTTCGGCTTAGGTAATCTGTGACAATATTATATGCCCCTTTGATATGAACTTTATTCAGCTGATGTGGCTCCAAAGACAATGGCCATTGTCTCAACCATGCTAGAAAGTCAATGCCTTGTGATCGGAGTATAAGGTTACTGACATGCCTAGAATGTAAGGCCTAAATTTATCCAGGTTTTTTACTACTTTTATATCTTCTTTTTTGGTATCTGTGTTTCATTGACAAACTTGCTCTATCATTTTTCCTACTCCTTCTTCTATGGATTCTGTCTTTTTATTAACCCATCTCTCCACCCGTTTAAATTCTTCACTTAGTTTCTGATCTAGCTGCTTCTTGATTCTAGAACCACTCTCTTCAAATTTTTACTCCCTTCTTCCTGAATTTCACAGTCTGTTCTCTAATTCAATTCCAACTGCTTGGTAACCTTCTTTGACTTTATTTCTATGCTTATCCATTTTATTCCTTATAGAATCTTGAATATTTATTTCAAAATTCGCTTGAGCCTTTAATAATATGTTTTCCATTTCATGGTTTGACTTCTGTATTTCTAGTACTTTTCTGCTCAAAGATTCTACATTTTTCACTACAGTTTGTATTTGCTTGTTCAGTCTAACATTAACCGCCTTTAACTCTGCACTAATTTATTAAAACATCCCCGAAAATTACTGTCCCTTTTTACATTATCTTCTTCTAATCTCTGGATAAAAGTCTGTGTGTTGTCCATTTTTTATTTATACTCTGGATTAGTTGCATTAGCGTGTTGGTGTCTATGCCTGCATTCATGATCTATGAGTTTGCAGTTGCTGCCTCTGGACTCTGAATTCAGGAACAATGACCTGATCTGTCGGAATACCTATGACTTTTATCATCTTTAACTTCAATTCCTACACACTTGTGATTTTCAAATTCTTCACTTATTATATCCATTACCGATACATCTTCATTATATCATTGTATTTTTCCTGTTCCGTAACTGCATATACACAAAATAATGTTGAAAGGGACTATTATAGAAATAATTATTATAATAGAAACCCAGCATGATGAAAATGAATTATTTTGTGCCTACCTATACAAATTTAAAGCAATATCTGCCCCACATATCAATTCATTCATTACATTAGTTTGACTATACTCTCAATTGTTTTTCTATATTACTGAATGCCATGGTTTCATCTTATGACAATAGTCTTATTCCATGTTTATTAACTCTAAATGTAGTTATTCATAATTTAAAAAATAAATTTCCTCAATATCTCAGTTTGCAACAGATGTGTCTACTGATGGCTCACAGTTTAGAAAGAGTATCTCAACCCAATTATTATGATGATCCTGTTCTCGAATTAAGGTATTTTAAATATAGGTTATTTAGCTTTCATGTTTCTCAAGGTAACTAACTATTTACAAGAAAATTATTTTAAGAGTTGCTGTTATGTTAAATTTAATCTGTAGTAGAATTACCAAAATATCCTGTGTAATGAAAAACCTATCGATGTTGTTTCAAACTGAATTCTGTTTGAGTTACTGTAAGAGAGTATTTATAAATTCTCTCTACTTTGTGCATTAATGCTTCTTGTAATATTAGTCAAAATTTACTACTTACCAGAAACAGAAAGTGTTTCATAATATGCCAACACCAAGAATACAATTCATATTAATAGTATCATGCTGGTTAATCAAAATATTTATAAAATACTAATGGTAGTATGCGTTTTTTTAGTCAACATGTTTCACAGGTAGTGAATGTAGGTGATTCATAGACAATATATATGATACTGCTTGTGAAGTTTCAATGTAGTTGTAGTGTTTCTACTGTACATTATTGAATGAGGAACTAATTACTCTGTGTCAGATATTTTATTTAAATGTTACAGCCCATTTATTTTCTTGCATTCCATCATGTTATTATTTACATTATATTGTGAAAAAAAGCACAGAAACTAGAATGAAAATATTAACCTTTAGGTTACAAATTGGCTTAGTTAGTTACTGGTATTTATTTTGATTATCATGGTATTTATAATAGTATTACTTGAATTTATTTCCAGTGAAAGTAACCATCATGTAAGCCTTGAAACTCAACAGTTGTCTCGTTGCTGTCAAAAAGCAAGTGCTGTAGCTCAACTTCTTGCCCGTTCTACTAATATTAAAGTAATTTCTCATCAGGTATGCACACATAATTTTTATATGAATTAAAATTTATATTATGAAAATTTAAAGTCTTTTTGATTAAAATTAACAGTTAAATAATGATACAACAAAAATTAGACACAATAAGTACTAAAATACCATACAGTGTTTCTGCAAACTGTTGCACAGAAGGTCAATCCAAGCCAAGTGGTCCAGAGAAAAGGAAATTGGTTATGAAACACAAAAACCAAATCTTGTCAGATGAGTAACACATTGTTTTAGCTGACTTTTGAGGAAATTATTCCTTCATTGTACAAGACAATGCACAAGGAAGCAAACAAGCATGTTACAATTCATCCATTTTTATCTCATTATAAATGAAGTATGCAAACGCAGATTTTGTGTCCCAAGCATGTGGAATCAAGCATTCCTTGCTATAATTAACATTTTCTGATACCATCTTTGAGTTAAATCTCAAAGTTGAAACACAATGCAATTTATATGAAAAGGATATGTCAACACAGCCCTGGTACAGATAAGAGGCGCTGCGGGAGTTTCTCGTAGACGCTTCAGCCCAGAGTGACTGCGGGGCTTACCTGATCATGTCGGGGATGCCTCGCACTCTCTCTGGGTATTTTTTATCAAAGTTCTCATATGCCGAGACACCTTCACCTATTTTAGGAGGTATATGTACTGGGGTCAAAGACCTTGGGCATATGGCAAGAGTTGTCCGCTGATCCCATTGGATCAGTCGGCCAATTGCCTCCTGAAATTGGTGAAGACACGGAGAAGGGAATGCTGCGTCCCCACAGCAAACTCGTCTCCCGTCATTCGGAAGGGCGTGAGAATAGTACCCAATGCCCGACCTACCTGATGCAGGTTTTCTAAGGTTTTCCCTGCATCTCTTTAGGTGAAACACCGGGTAGGATCCTTAAACCATAGCCCGGGGGCCCTAGTTAACCCTTGGCTACCTTGCTCTACCTTCCGCATCCCCCCTTTTCAATTCCCTTCCTATGCTATTAAAGGGGAGTTGCCTGTTTCAGGATCACCCTCATGTAGCCTGTTACCCCCAAAAAAACAAAAAAAAACAGCCCTGGTACCTGCAAATTGGGGGGGGGGGGAACCTGCATGTGCACTACAACAAAAGTGGTAGCAATAATAACAAAGCAATAATATTTCATTAAAATACAAATGTTTCCACATTCCGTAGTATTAACTTAGATTACAGTGATGTTAGATTTGATTTAAGGCATTTTAGAAAAGTTCTAGTTTCAACATCAATATTTGCATTGTTACTTAGTTGGAGTACACAATTAGACCAACTAATTTGCACAAAAGTTAATTGTAGAGTGACTGTATTAGAAGTGTGTCAGGAAGCAGTTAAGTAGTTGTGGGGGAGCATTCATGTGGCATACATCCTGAGTTTTGTATTAAGGGGCAAGAGGAATGCATTAGAGAAAAGGAAATGGATAATGGTTAAACAATGTTCAACAAATGGGTGGAGCAATTTCGACCAAATTTTATGCAGTTTTTCCTTGTGCCGCAAAAAAAAAAAAACAAATATTGTGCTCCGTTCTGAATGCCTTCCCCTTTTGACTTTCTCTTGACTAAACAACCCCTACCCACTCTATTTTCTGAGCGAGAGCTTTTCAACATTTGCTTTGTTTTTTTGGGAAGCAGAGTACGAATCAGCAGCTTTGTGCTTATTCATTAGCTGGTGACATAAGATTGTATTGGAGGGACATAATTCTGATATAAATTTGATTGGATGCTGTGTGTACTCGGGAAACTTGAGGGCTTGTGGAGTAGCAGAAAGCTTATTTGAATTACTCTTTCCAAGGAGTTTGAGTCAAAGAGCTTGGAGTGGCTCTGACCCATCTCTACAGAGAAGAAATCATAGGATTAGGGGTAGAGTGGTATTAAAACACTAAAACAATTAAGATTGGAATTCATTCTGTGGATTTCAAAGCTGCCATGTTCAGTTCTGGCCTTCAATGTGCAACTCAACTTGTAATTCAGTCCAGGGGTGGGGTGTGTGGAAGGAATTTGTAAAAAGACAATCACAAGGAATATTTTTGCTTTTTTAGATTACTGGATAATTAAATGTACCAAATTTAAATTTCATTTAAGTTCCTATACAGATTGCAGTCATCATACCAATTTTTTCTTGTTCTCCCTGCTCGCAAATTTGTCCTTCTCAAGTTTGTCAAAACCTTGAGATATTAAAATATTACATATCTTCCCATACAATTTCTTCATTATTAAAATCTAAAAGGATCCACTTCTTATTAATAAAAACTGAGTTTAATAAATCTCTAGCTCTGATTGTAATTCTTGCTACCTATGGCAAACAACATGACATTAAAAATCCATAGCAAGGATTATGTATTTCAATATCAAACTTCACATTCTGCTTGACAAATGCAAAGATTCATGCTGTCACAAAGTATTATTCCAAATTGTTTATGTTCAATCTAATGTGAATCCAAGTAATAATACAAACCAATTCTTTAAATGTACTAATACCTCTGGCTGGGGAGAAAACTACCACAGGCATTCCTGCATCAGTCACGTTTTTACTGTTTACATTGATTAGATTTTGTTATATTAATTTTTAAAATCTCAGTACAGTTTGGTTGTGTTTATCTTTATGACAGAATTTGTGTCATCTTTTGCTATAACCTTATTTAATTGTTGAAATTAAATTAGAATTATATTTTGCAGCACATTGATTGTTTATTACGGCAAGTGGAAATATTGGCAGAGTCTTCACTCTGTGTTCCTAGATACTTCTTTCAAGTTCTTCAGTCAACAAGTGTTAAGGTAAGTATATTTAGAAACACAAATAAGGTGTCAAAGGCAAAATAATAAATTTGATAGGAATGAGATACAGAAAAAAGTCCTTGGTTTACCTTAAAATGATAATTGGTATGTGATTTTTTGATCATGGCCTATAACTAAAAATTGTCAGACAGAGTATCTGAATGACAAGCTGTCCAGCTGCTTACAATCTTGACTAACTAAATGACATATCACCATTCAGACACACTCTGAAGAAGGAAGCTTAGGTTCTCAAAAATTCACATCTACATACTTCACTGCAAGCTATGTATACACATATATAAAACCAGGAAAGAGAGATAGAAAGTAGGTGACTTAACCTGAGGTTCATAGATGGTAGGCACCTCGTGAGCTTCAGAATTCTTTAAATTTTCGGAAGCACCACAGTCAGGAAGACATTTCCAGTTAGTGGCTAGCCGACGACTGTGGAGCCAAAATTTGCTGCGCTGCTAGCTTAGGTCATAAACAGTCGACCCCACCAGGTCACCAACTTTTTCTCTCAATGAGGGTCTGGGAAGAGGAAAGGACTTGATGTGGTTGGGGAGTTGCATACTAACACCACCATCTTGACACACACTCATTCAAACACATCCATCCTGAAAGGCGTCAATATTTAAATATTAACACACACACTCACACATACATACAACCATCCCTCACTGCATAAACCACATACACACATTTAAGGTAAACACAACACACATACCCTATCATACATACATACAACCATCCCTCATTGCATAAACCACATACACACATCAAGGTAAACACAACACACATACCCTATCCTTATTGTTTAAATTAGTCTGACAATGTCATTTTCTGTCTGATGTATGTAGGTATATATAGACAAAGAGACCAAAACATGGATCGTCACAGAACCCTTGCCGTAGCTGTGAGGTACCTTAACTATCCCGGCCACGATGCCAGATAACCAAATATTGTCAGTCCTTTAGTAAAGTTATTTAATTGAAATAGATAATTAATAATATACAATTTGTTGTTAATTTTAAGTGTGTCTAATACAATTGTGTTGATATGTAAAGCATGAAAATTATTATTACAGCTAGCAATTTCGCCTCAACCAAGAGTAGCTGGAGAACCTTATCTGGTACAAAGTGGTTCACATTTGGCTGTGAAAGTAGAAGGTGTTATTCTTCATGGGAGGAGGCCTGGCTTATTCAGGAGTGCAGGAGGTGTAGTGTTAACTGTTTCTTGCCAATTACAGTCGAGATCAAATCCAATGCAACAGGATTTAAAGGTACTGTGCAGTATTAAAGGACAATAAGGAGAAAGTATAATAATTACTATTTAATTAATTAATGGGGCAAATATGTTTTATAGGTTGGTGATAGTGGTGGATCTGTATTAACACAGACTGTTACCCCACACCGAGATTACTTCACAGCTCAGTTTCTTTTAGCATTTCCAGTTGGGGGCCAATATCTCCTCTTTGTTGAAGCTGCTGTTGTAGATGAACGTTCAAATGTTTGGCGTACAGGGCCACGAGCATCAATGACAGTCAAAGCTCATGAAGAAACTGTCAAGTCTAGCGTTGGCAGTAGTTCTTCAGCGAGTCGCTTTCATAATGTTCCTAGTAATAATGTTAGATTTTAACTAAACAATGAACTTAATATGCTATAATAATTGACAGCAAATATGAAGAGTATAATGCATAGTTTTAACCAAAACAACTAAAGTCTTAAATTTAAAAATCCTTACAACTTTTGCTTTGTAAAGAAATAATTTTTTTTATATTAGATTACATTGACAGTCTGTAACTGTCATTTCAGTTTTGTGTACTTTTTCAAGAAAAAACATTTTTATTGTGATCTGATTTAAAAATGCAAGGTTTTTTTATCACAAAATAAAAATTGATGTGTGTGCAGAGTGAGCAAAAAGTCCCTTTACATTGTTAATGGGTGATAAGTTTTATGTTGTTAATCTGCCAAACTTCAAATCTTTTAACAAACCAGAAAAACATCTTTAACAATGTAAATGGTTTTCTTGCCCACCTGTATGTTCCATATATTTTAAAGAGGTGGCAGGGGTGAAAATGAATGTAATATACAAATTTAATTGATTAATTTACAAAACTTTATTTAATTACTAGATACAAGTAACAATAAGGATCTCTTAAAAGTGGAAAAAAAGGAAAATTTAGGGTAAACTTGGGGCAGTAATTTATATGAACTCAAATTGATAGGGTCATATCTGGGTGAAGAAAAAAAAGTGTGTAGCAGAGATTTCGCTTATTATGTTGCATCCAGAAAAAAACTTTTGTTTTATTCTTCACTCGGCTTCTTGGAACCTTCTAATCCAGGTAATTAAGCGACTTCCAGGTATTTGACCAGTTGAAGGCAACAATCCCTTCCTCCTCACAAATGGGTGTGATATTGGCTGGCGGAAAACTTTATTCTGCATTGTTGAGCATAGAGGAAAAAGTCTTCCTTCTCATCAAAGATGTTTATATTCTCAACAGTAAGTTTTGGCTAAGATATCAGAATTTGTTTTGTGAATTTGTGTTTGATTTCATTAAGTTATTAAAAGTGTCTTCACTTCTTTTGGATCTACTTTTTCCAAAACATGAGTTTAACTGTACTATCTCAATATCTTTCTCCCTCCTTCTCTTCTCCCAGACCTCCTCATCCTCCTTCCAAGTCTTGAATCAAACTACTTTATCTCAACATCTTCCCTCTGACTATCTTCTCTGGGAAGAAAATGTGTCTGCATCAATTGTGTCTAATCTTACAAAATTACTGCCCCCATGGTCCCACTTGAAGGGGCTGACCTCTGGAAATCTCCATCATCCTCCGCTGACTGGGGTCCCTTAATCCCCAAGTCTTTGTCTGCAATCAAGGACTTAAGTTTTATGTCAGCCACATTGGCACCAACTTAAGACTGGAATATCCACAGTTCCGTTGCCCATCTCTTGCTGTATCTGTATATTTGCTTCTACTTGTAAAAGTAATGAATTAATTGGGGGGGGGTTCTTCTACACAACAATACATTCTCAATTGACTGGAACAATTCTAACAAACTTGATATACACATGACTTATAATCCAAAAATTATCATCGTGGGATTCCCTAAACAATGTGAACTTTGGAGTTAAATGTCAACCTTATATAGCTCAATATAAATCTTGATTACCTAATATATTACAACATTATGAGCCTTTACTTCCTAATTCTGTCACATACTGCATTGCATGTTTTTTGGGATCATGAAGTTCAGTGCTGAATTTGTCTTACACAGTTTAATCAATAGTGGGAAAGTGAGAAGGGGAAAAATGGTCCATATTAGTGTTGAATCCACAATTATGGTGTTGCAGAGGTGATCAATGACATTCCTCATGCTAGTTAAGTTTAAAGTTATCCTCATAAGTGTGGGGTGGGGTTGATTACAAAACAAAATTCCACAATGACTTGGTATTTATTTTTAGGATAGTGTTTTGGGACTTGCTGAGTTGGTTTGTGATATCAGTCATGTCAGTTAGGTGAAAGTTCAGCCATAACAGTATGGGTGTGGAATTGGTTAAAGGGTCTTTCATGTCAAATCACCAAGGGCTTCCCACTCGACCCTCTCCAAATCTAATGAAATTTTGTATCCGACAAAAAAAAAATAATACAGCTATAAGCACAACAAATATTTCTTCTCTTTGGTTACATATCAGTGACGACATACAAATTTATTGACTTATGTTAGATTTTGGAATGTAATGTTGAGAGTGAGAGGCACTGACTGCTGGCAACTTTGTAGCAAACAGTAAAGCTGACAACAGAGCCAACTCCTCCACCTCAGACCTATTTTACATTTTGCTTTACTAGTTTACTCTGCATATTGTGAAAAATTTTAGCCTAAGAAATGCAAAGTTGATTCTGAGTGCCATATTTTCAAAGATGAATGTACTTGGAAGCTCTTTTTCATAGTTTTAGGGATAAACCACAATGTTTCATCTGCAACAAAACTGTAGCAGTCTACAAAGAATATAACATTTCACGAGACTTCATCTCTAAGCACAATGATATCATGGTTAGAGCCAGGTCCAAAGAAGAAAGAAAAGAAAAAGCAGACAATCTACACAAAAAGAAAGGAAATAGTTCTCAGCAAGCAGCTATATGTGCAAGTTTTGTTGTAGCATAAAATGTTGCTATAAGTAACTATGCACTCTCTGATGGGAGTGTTTGTTAAACATTGCATGCTCGAAGTTTTGCGATATTTTATTTCCTGAGAAAAGAAAAGATTTTGAAACAATAAGCTTATCTCAGAAAACGAAGCAATAGATAAAAACATATTATCACTGTTGGAATCAGACTGAAGAATTTAAATTCTGCTCATTTAGTATGCATGAAAGCTGATATTGCCAGTTGCTATTATTTGTAAGATGTGTTGACGAAAACTTTTGTATTACAGAGAAACTTGGATGCATGTGTTCGTTGAAGGGAATTATAACAAGTTCAGATATTTTTCATGAATTTATGGAAGGAATTTCATGTTTCAAAGTGCATATAAATATCATATATAGTATAACAACAGATGAAACAAGAAATATAACGGAAAAATCGATTTGTTGGGATCTTTAATTAAAAATATTCAGATAACAATAACATATTTCTACATTCCAAGAAGATTAGGGAGGATGTGGTAGTTATGCGAAAATTAAAAGGCTTGTGCAATATAGGTTAGTGGCATCATTCAATGAAGAGGGCATACGAAAGTTGGTTTTCCGCTTTGGCCAATGTCTGAACAATTGTGGCAACTGTAGAAAAAATGGTTTAAAAAATAAGTCTGAAATTTAACTCATTATAATATCTCAACAAATCCCTTGTTGCCCATTGTCAATTAAAGCATTTTTTGTGAATTTGGCGCCAGCGAACCTCCAATCGAGATATATATGCGTTAACAGGCTACATGAAGGTGATCCTGAAACAGGCAACTCCCCTTTAATAGCATAGGAACGGAATTGAAAAGGGGGGATGTGGAAGGTAGAGAAAGGTAGCTAGAATCTAAGGATCCTACCCAGTGTTTCACCTAAAGAGATGCAAAAGAAAACCTCCAAGTACTATTCTCACACCCTTCCGAATGAGGGGAGACGAGTTTTCTGTGGGGTTGCAGCATTCCCTTCTCCATGTCTTCTCAGCTTTTAGGAGGCAGTTCACCGACTGATCCCATGGGATCAGAGGATAACTCTTACCTTATGCCCAAGGTCTTCGAACCCAGTACATAAACCTCCCAAAATAAGTGAAGGTGTCTCGGCATGTGAGAACTTTGAGAGAGGAAAAAAATGCACCATACTAAGAGGAGTAGAAACAGAAAAACTATTATACTCGTGTCTTGAGAATTGCTCATGAAAGTTGCACTGAAAGATTTTTTACATGTAAAAGTAGCCAAATGTCAGGCTAAAATATCTCAAAATAGAGGAGTCTTATGTACACATATATTTTTGGGCCATATCAGGACACGATTGCCAGCGCGACAATGAGAATAGCAGTACCGCTCATAACTTTCGATTCAGAATCTGAGTCGAATCTTACTTAAACCCGACGACTCAGGCAGACAAGACTCAACGATTCAAAACAGTTTGCTGACGACTCCATGAATCGAACTGTGAGCCGTAACTCTATTTACTGAGTCGTTTTAGAGAACGGTTTTATAAGAATCGACTGTTTAATCGATTTTTGGTTCCTCTGCCACCTCTACTTTCTCAATTTAATTGTGTTGCAGCACATGTGTAACAGCCACTACTACTTACAATCTCAGTGCTGTTAATTTACAATACATTACATGGAACTTGTCTGCACAAACCAACCAGTACATGCGTCGTCCTAGTCGCTTGAACAAGCACATGCCACAAATAAACATTTAAATTTCAATTATGTCCTTTGCTCTTAGAATTATGACAAGTTGTAGTGATCCTAACATAAAAAAATTAGTTTATTTTGCATATTTCCACTCTATAATGTCACAGTTACTCCTATCTTTAAGACAGGAAGTTTGGACGACTTTGGTAATTACAGACCAATATCCCTACTGCCAGTATTCTCTAAAATATTTGAAAAAGTAGTCTATAATAGAGTAGTTGATCACTTAAATAAATAAAATCTGCTTACCACCACACAATTTGGCTTCAGGAAAAAATGTTCAACAGACATTGCTATTTTCACTCTCACTCATGAAATCTTAAACAAAAACAGATACCCATTAGGAATTTTTTTGTGACAGTATATTTTAATATTAATAAAGCAACCTAAGTAAAGTCTCTGACTCGTTCCACATCCTTGAAGCTTGTGCTTCTGTATAGGATTTATGGAATATAATTTTATACTTATACATCTATTTGTAGAAGCTTCTCAAGCTCTGAGCTGTGTTACACCAAATTCATGTCATGTAAAAGCTTCAAAAATTTTAATAATCTTTTCGGACGATGTAGTAAAGAAGTGAAGGATATGAATTGCTAAATTTTATGTCTGATGAAGTCTGGAATGGGAGACGAAACGTCGCATTTTTATTAATTAAATAGCAATGAAATTATATGTCGACTTATTAGTCGTCTTCTTATTTGTTGTAATTATTACTGTAGTTGTGTAACTAATTTAACTTTTAACACAAAACGATTTTTGTAAAAACAATTGCGGAATTTCTTTTATTGCATAGCTAAAGCCCCGTCCACACTTGCGAGCACGAACCGAGCAACAAGCTGAAACTTGCTCGGTTCGGCGTTCTGCTGCCAGAAAACCGAGCGGCCTACGAACACGAGCCACTAGAAAGGAGTCAATCATCATCTTTGAAGACATTTTACTCCAAGCAGCGAGGGTAGAAACCAGCAAGAGATTTGATTGTAACGAGCCGAGGAAAGATTTATTAAACGCAACATATAGGAAGCGGGTAATTTATTTTATTTATATTGCGATGCAATGTAATAGAAAACAACTTATAATATTTTTTTAAATGAAAACTTAATTATAATAATTTTTTTACAATTTCGAAATTTATTTCATTTAACAATACTGATGTTCATAAAACCACACCTTAAGTTTAGTGTTCTTACAATTATTTGTCACGTACTATTGTGTTTTTATAAGGATAATTTCACATCTTTCATTGTTAATTTATTTAGGGGATAATTACTCGTGTCCACCTGCCTTAATGATACCAAAATTCTTATGTATTTATTTTAACTATTGTTACATTTACAAATTAATGTGATCGAGCAGTAGCGGTTGAAATACAGTAGAGTAATAAGTATAAAAAGCAATTATTTTAAATTTTTTGAAGTAATAGACGGAGGAAGTTTTAAAGGTTTTGATAAGCCCGAGAGACATAAAAGACTGATAGCATTTATTGTCAGGTTGGAACGCTCAGTTAAGTGAATATAATTATTGCTATGAATTGAGTATACTGCACTATCAGAGCCCCCTGCGTGGTGATTTCATTACTATTTGGGAACAAAGATTTATTGTAGCGTATCTTTGGTAGGAGCCATATTGTAAGAAACGCCCTGTATGAAATTGTTTGCATACGCTGTTTTGTTTTTTAGGCGACAAGTGTAGGTTTTCTGTAGTCACACTGCGGCTGCATCAGTTGAAATATAGGGATGAGAAAAGGCCGTGCTCAAAATTTTCACCCGACATAACATCTAACGAAAACAGGCACGTTTTCGTTTCAAATGATTGTGTGATGTAGGTTAGGTTGTGGAAATGAATATAATATGTAATTTTTCATATATTATTCGATGTCACTATTACCTGCGAATCATGTGAATAAAGTTTCATTATGAAATTATTTTATCTTGATATATTTTCTTTTGTTTAAAAATTTGTGGATGTAATTATTTATTAATAGTTTTAAAATTCTAATATATCCCACAAGTTTTCAGTATTTTGGCACCGATTGGTTGGTTTTAATTTAGATCTATCATTATGTGACAACTTTATCTATTTCTTTTATTTATTTTACTAAACATGCATGTATGAGAATAATAGCATTAAGTAATACTTTCATACCTCTGGACTGCAGTCCCTAAGTATTTATCATTACCGCTACAGTTCAGAAGAACTCTGAAAATTTTTCAATGATGTGATCCTTAGCTGAATTCCTTCCATTGGTGGCAAGTGAGTATGTGGGTTATTGTTTGTCATAGAACTCGCGTTTTTACCTTTCCATACTGAAGATTACTTCAAACTAGTTAATGACAATGTAAATTTCTGGTAAACTATTGAATGAAAACTGCTATTAAGCACCACACTGTCTGTTGATTTTATACCCCGCAATCCTTATGCTGGAGTTATAAACTGCCACTGACTTGGGCTGCTACACCTACTACCATGAAATTAAGTCACTATTATACATCTACTCCAAAAAAGTTGTGACTGCCAATACGAATCCACTCCAAATGGCCTTTCCCATGACGAACATGTAAAGAATGGATTTCTATTGGTTAAGTACACAATCTAAATGGCTTGTAACATAATTCATGAGATGTTTGTGGTGGAGCGAGTACTGATGTCACAATAACAAACTTCATTTATATATGGATATCCATAATTATGATTATGCATTGGAAAATTATTTTTATATGAATTAGAATTGTATTGAAGTATCTAGAAATGGCAAAAAAATAATTATTTATGGTTAGAATCATAGTAAATATCTATAAATAAAAGAAAAATCCTATTTTCCTCCTAACAACCACTTGGTACCATCATACTCCCACCCAGCCCTTCCACAAGCTCTGCCTCATCTCTACTGTTCCATGAAATCACGCAACTACCCCAGGAATTAATTCAAAAAGCTCACTCTACTCACAATTGTCCCATGTATTAGGCCAAAAAAGCTGATTCCACCCACAATCACCCTACACATGAATTTTCAAAAATATTTGGCATTAATACATTATAAAAAGTCTGTGCTAAGTCGCAGGCGATGGAAAGGGACAAGGTGACTACCAAACTAGTCCAGTAACTCCCAACTCAAAACTTTCACATCTGTTCACTTATTTTATTGTCCCCTTTCATTTTACACATTTCAATAATCTATATAGCTTTTAACCAATTCTTCCTATTTGTCATACTGTAGCTTGTTATTTTATATACTGCATTACTTCTATTATGTCTTCTCCCAATTTCTCTGTTGTTATTACAATGCCCCTTTCTCACCTTGAAAAGGTCCTCTTGCTTTTGTTTTTAAATTGCATCTTTTTTTTAAATTAATCATTTAGTCTTTCAGACTTTGTATCATTTCAAAATTATTATGTTCCACCAAATGGAAATTTGTGGCCTAATTTCATATTCCTCCTCAAGTCATTACAGCTCCATCCTAAGTTTGACATTCATGATTGTGCAAATTACAACGGGAAATAGGTTAAATTATCAGAGAAGCAGTAGGAGGAATGTCATCTGTACATTTTAAATTATGATCATGTGGTTTAGCTAATGGCTAAAACAAGAATCTACAACTGAAAGAAAACTTTTTTATGCATTATATTTTTTTTAGCAACTGCAGGTTTTTCAGTTTCATTTATGATAAGCAATTGATTTTAAATTATGGCAACCAAGATATGGCCAAGTATAACATTTCTATAACAGGATACATACTTGTTGGATTGAGATTAACCATCCTGATTTCCTAATATCATTGGTGATAGTCAGAATAGCGTTCCTGTAGCTAATGATTCTCTAAAGGCTGTATATAGTTCTTTACATACATGTAATAAAGAATTATAACCATTTTTAAAGACATAATTTATTAAGAAAAATTGTTCTATTTTCTTAGCTAAATGTCTAATTTATATTGTCACAAATTTGATTAATTGGACAAATAGAGGAAGTGTTGTGTTGTTAAGGGTAAAGATGGGCAGTCTATGAATGGAAATAAATTAAAAAATTGAGACAATTTAGTGGGTTGTTATTTTGAGTCTATTCTATTTGTAGAACAATGTATTGATTGAATGGTGATGCAAAAATTATTAATTTTTAATCTTAGTCTTCAATCACCACAAATACTTGCCTTCTAATCTGAAGGAAATTTACAGTTCTTCTGATATTCCAAGTTATTTCTCCAACTCTTATGTTTTTGTAAGTCTTGATCTCTTTTATATCTGCAGTGTATAAGATAGAATCCTCTTCATAAACAATAGCTCTACTCCCCATAACTTTATTCTAGATAATGGTATTTATCTGTTGCAAAGTAAATATCACCCCAGAATGCCATAAAAATTCTCTTGTTACTAAAGGAATACAAAAGTTGAGAAATGATTGAAAAAGAATTGCTATGACATGTTAACAAATGAGAAATGTAACCAGTAGTGAAATAAGAGCACACGTCTGTAATTAAGTAAATTTGAAATAATGTTTTGTCAGTAATCCAATAAATGTTATGGAATTTTGCAGAAATCAGGCAAAGTCTCAAGAGTTTACTTCAAACATGTAATAAGTGGTATTTTGAAATCCTGGCTGACTGCAGCTGTTATTGGCAGTATTTAAATTTAATGAAATGCTTATAATGATATTAAAAAATCTGGAAATTGCCAAGGAATAATTTGTGGGAAGAAAACTTGTACATATATTACTTTGTAAACTTGACATGGCACATGGAAACTTAGTATTATTAATGTGTGCATGTAGTTTTCTTTATATTATATTCCGCTTGTTATTTAGACCCTGGCCATTTCCATGTTATTTAATTTCATTGATCACTATGCAATTTTGGATAACATGTTCCAAAATAAGTATTTTTGTTTGTCCTATTGGGTAGTGGTTTCATTTGAGATTGTATAATGGAAAATATGAATGACTGGAGCACTAAATAGACATTTTTTTCTATTTGTGTCTCATGGTTCATAATTTGAAGTGCATCCTTTTGAGGAATAAGTTCCTCACAAATTTCTGTGTGACAGGTTACAATATCAACTCTTTTAAGTTGTTGACATCAATTTTACAATAAAACCTGCTGACAAATTCTATCATATCTTTCAAAATAGCAATAATGCTCTGTCTAATGGTATCCATTTTGTGTGAAAACTGATCTGTATACTGTGTGATGTTTGCACATTATTGTAGATATCCATATTATTCTCATTTTGTTATGTATCTGTTTTTAGTTGTTTTTTTAATACTCAATGATGACTGTGGCCCTATTTTCTCCCTCAACTAAAATAATTAAATTTCTTGAAGCATTAATCCATTTTATATTGTACTGTTGAATGTTGCCTTTTCATGAAGTAAAGTTCATATCAATTTGTGCCATTTTTGTGCACATTTTATAGATTGCCCAGGGCAACAGGATAACATACTTTACATTTATGCACAACCTACATTTCATATTGTATACTAAAAATTATGAATATAGATAGAAACTGCATTTGTGTTCATATTAGTTGGGCAGCAACTAATTTTATAAATAAAGTTTAAAAAGTTTCCCTCAAAATAAAGAAAATGATTATTGATACAGAGAAACAACATACTAAGAAATTAAGAGGTACAAATATTTTGATTATCCATTTTCTAACATTTTACATTTTTTAATTCATTATTTTACAGAGGACAAACAAGTTGCAGTATGGAGTCAAAACCTGGGGAAGAAGTGTATGATATGAAAACAAATGAAAAAAGTAGTAATACATCTGAATCTGATAAGCCTGGTTCTTCTGAAATTAAGTTAGAATCTCAAGATATAAATACACAAAATATTGAAACTGAAGTTACATCAAAGAGAAGTCTGGATAGTGAAACAACAGAAGATGTAGAGGATGAAATAAGGAGAAAGAAACGTAAAGATGGAGAAGGCAAGGAAAGTGGTGGACGAAATGGAAGTACTGCCGGAATTCGCTTTTCTGCAGGTGGTAGATCAATTGGTACTGGAAATAACAAGTGCCCCAAAAATGCAAATGCCATTGACTCAAAGAATGGTAACTCAACCAAATGTCAAGAGCGGAGGAGTCCAGCAAGTCCTAAATCTGGAAACAAAGCTGGAAGTATTGATAGTGATGGTGATCCTGAAGAAATACGCAAGATTGGTGAGGGTGTGTGGACCCCTGGACCAAAGGTTCCTCCTTTAAAAATTGTAATCCCTCAACAAAATGCATCTACTGAGCAGGAACAAGGCACGCGGAATGGAAAGAATGGTACTACTCGTCACCAAGCTTTACCTTATGTTGTAGCATCTTCAGAAGCAGGTGAACCTAATGGTCCATCACCTCAACCAAGCCCACCAGACATTTCATCACGATCTGATGACAGGAAAGATGGAATAACTGATGAACAGCGAGGTAACCACCATCAAAGAGTTCTTCGCAGTTCGCATCGTTCTGCTCCATCTCCTTCAGCAGATAGAAGCTCAAATAGCTCATCTCCTCAACAGCGTCAGTCTCCTACACCTGAACTTCCTCTACCACCCCAAACTGACAGTGTTACACAAACTTCCAATCCTGATAGATCCCAAGATATGGGGGAAAGGGGTCCTGTTGATCAAGCGGAAAATATTGTACCTCAGGATGTTAATAACACACCAAATGCAGTTCAACAACAGCCACCATCCAATGAATTGCATCCAAGAAAACGCAAAATGAAGCAAAGTAAAGAAAGTCAGTCAACAACTGCAGCAAATGTTTCAATAACAGCCACATCGACTACAGAAACCCTTGATCCTAGTGCAATAACAACAGAAGTGCATCCACATGAACAGCCAATTACTAATTGTTACCAATTGTTTCTTAATATACGGAAGCAGGTAAAGTGTGTTCAGATATATGAAGCCTACTTAATTTGTTTTTTTACAATTAAAAAAGTTATTATGTATTTAATCTTTCCTTACATGAGAAATATTGTGTTGCCTCCAGCAATTTGTTTGACTTAGCATGTTAAATATATAAAGTTTATTCTTAAATGATTATATATAAATCATGTAATGATAATGTGATATTTTCAAATTTGGATATATATAAAAGATGATAGAGAGCAACTGATTTAATAAAAAAAAAACTTTGGATCATCAGGCTAGAAAGCAATAACATGTCTAATTTACAAGGACCTGAGCCCCCTCTTAAATACAGAATATATCTAGTAACAACCGGCCACTTAGTATGCAGCATAAAGGCTGTTGCAAGACCTCACCACCAAACTGATAGGGATGATGGACTATGCAGAGAGAATCACTGTTCGTGAAGGATGCAGGTACTGGTGTTTGCCTGCAAGGGTTGGAATGGGATACAAATAACATTTTATCAAAATAGACATGTTGATTAAAGTTGTACAACAGAAAACGACCAAACCTACAGGTGCATGCTGCTATGATAGAGTGAGGGCTAAGTGCACAGGTTGGTTGCAGTGCATAACATGCACACTTGATAATTTGTAAACAAATTTTGTGAGAGTATATAATCCTACACAAAAAGTGTCCCTCTCTGTATGGCCTATCTGTTTGACAGTGTGGTCTTGTTATATCCTGTGTTTTGACTGGGTGGACAGTTGCCTCAACATTCAGGTGAACTTGCCATGTGACAGTCAATACATAACAGTCCACCATTGGACAGCATATTGAGTATTTCTTCTTTTCTCTTGAAGATGTAGACTGAAAATTTACTTAACCTGTAATCATGAAACAGATTCAATTTCAGGTCTCTCCTTTCAATATCAATTATATATATATATAATATATATATATATAAATATGAGATAGGAAATGACATTGTCATGTTTAAAACAATTAATGGGGAAAGGACAGAGAGATAGAAAGAAGATGACTTACCTGAGGTTCATAGATGGTAGACACCTTGTGAGTTTTGGAGAACTTGAATTTTCGGAGGCACCGCCCCCTTCATCAGAAGGTTAGGAAGACATTTCCAGTGATCGGCTAGCCGACGACTGAGACTCTCATTCGTCGGCTAGCCGATCACTGGAAATGTCTTCCTAACCTTCTGATGAAGGGGGCGGTGCCTCCGAAAATTCAAGTTCTCCAAAACTCACAAGGTGTCTACCATCTATGAACCTCAGGTAAGTCATCTTCTTTCTATCTCTCTGTCCTTTCCCCATTAATTATATATATATATATATATATATATATATATATATATATATATATAGGATGAAAAGAAAGATTTGGGAGAAAGGCAGGAAATTCGCTCTTTGAATCATATGTACGGCATGGAATCATACACAAGGAAATACATGTCAAGCGTAGAAGGGAATGGAAGAAGGAAGAAAGACTGAAAAATTTCGATTTGGCCAGGACTCGAACCTGGGTGCACAAAACAACAGTGCATCGATAGAGAAATTATTCCATCCCTCTTCTCTATCCATCCTAACTTGAAAACCTAATATATAGACTGAAAATGTTCGATTGGTCATACTCGATGTGGTGGTGGAGTGGATAGACGCACGCCCTTGTTATAGTGGTGCTATGCTTGACATATGTATTTCCTTGTGCATGATTCCATGCCGTACATAAGATTCAAAGAGCAAATATATATATTTGCTTCCAAATTTACTAAATAAGTATAATTTTCAACTTCCTAATAAAATAAGACAAAATATAACTTGCAACATAATATACAAAATAAATATTGTATTATTGATCCAATTACAATACCATTAATATTTTTGATATGTTTGTGTTATTGTAAAATGATACAAATTTACAGTGTAGAAGGATACAAAATGTGGAGGAAACAAAACTTATTCGAAGGGATAAAAGAATCAACAAATATTATAGAGCAAAGAGAATGTAAAGGTCTTCTTTAATAGTTTCAATTCATTTTAATCATCATGAAAGAGAGCACTTGTTTATAGAAAACCTCAGTAACACACACAAAAATATTATTTTTTCTTGACAACTAATGTTTCAGATTGAAAGAAGAAGGAAAGGATTGTTTCCAGTGCAACCTAAACCACCACAGGGCTTCAAAGATTATCTTATGAATCGATGCACATATGTCCTTGCAGGAAATGCAACATCTCGCATGTCTGTTTCAATGGTCCCTCCTCCACAATCTCTTCAGGGTGCGATGAAGGAATTGTTTGTTGAACAAGAAAAAGAACGTCATAGGTTACGCATGCAGGTGAGTGTTTCTTGAACACTTATTTCAGTATGGGAAATATAAATAAATTTATTTGTGTTTTCAACAAGAACTATCACATTAGTTATATATTTTCTAAGCAATAGATATGTGGGTAAACAATTGTTAGTACATTTGTTTAGGCTAATAGGTAAAATTAGTCTGTGAGTGATTAATAATAGTAAACTATAATCTTGGATTATTTATTATGTGTCTTTAAAACTGTAGCAGAAAGTATCTAAATGCCTACATATTGGTAATTAGTATTTTTTGTGATCATCTAAATCATTTTATTACAAAACCATCTTAACCAATTGGGAAATATTTTTTCAGCATGTAATTGAAAAGGAGAAGTTGGTTTTGTCAGTTGAACAAGAAATACTACGAGTTCATGGTCGTGCTGCACGTGCCTTAGCAAACCAATCTCTTCCTTTTTCAGTATGTACAATACTGAAAGATGAAGAAGTTTACAATGTTATAACTCCTGAACAAGAAGAAAAGGACCGCAATGCTCGGTCTAGGTACAATGGACGTTTGTTTCTAAGTTGGTTACAAGATGTTGATGACAAATGGGAGAAAATTAAGGTAAATTTACATTATGACATGTTAAAGAACTGTCATAAAATATTTGCCTTCATTGATCAATTAAAAAATCTACTCTTTTACCAATGTTAATAAAAATCACTTGTACAATGGGGCAAATTTGCCTGCATAATCGTGTAGAAATCTTTGGTAGAATGCACAACATCAAATGAAACTTTGTAACATTTTCTTATTGGTTGGTGCACTCAATCTCTGTATAGCCTCAATCTTTTTTGCCATGGGCCTTACTCCTTCACTGGACACCGAATGACCCACAAAATCAATTTCCGATTTGCACCAATGAGTCTTTTCCAAATTAATCATCAGCCCTGCCTTCTTCATCTTTCCTAATATATCTCTAAGGTTGCCGAAATGTTCTTCCAAATTCGCATCGGCCTGTACTAAATCATCAGTATACACCTGCAGGTTGTCCTGCTCATCCCCCAAAATTTGCTGCAGCCGCTTGTTAAATATTTGTGAACTGGTTTTTAGTCCAAACGGTAACCTCTTAAAAGCATATTGCTGTGTTCCCACAGTAAAGGCAGTGAACTTCCTTGATTCCCAGTCCAACGCTATCTGGTAATATCCTTTAGTCAAATCCATAGACATTAACCACTTCTTCCCATGAAATTGCTTAACCAGTCTTTCAATTTTTTCTGGATACCCATGTGTGTTCACAATCACTTCATTCAATAGCATCTAAACATAAACGCAGTTGACCATCTTTTTTAGGTACAATCACGATATTTTTATTGTACGGACTATCACACTGTTCAATGATATCCATTTCCATCATTTTCTTAATTACCTGGTTCACTTCCACTTTATGACATTCTGAAATGTTAAATTTTCTCGTTACAAAGGGTTTATGTTCTACTGTTTCTATATGATACTCATAGCCTTTCATCAATCCTGGTTGTTTACTGAACATTTCCTGATGATCTAGCAAAATTTCAATTAATTTCTCTCTCCCTCTCATTCAGTCCTGGCACTTTCTGAACTACATCATGAAATCGATCCTTCCGCATCAGATCTTCCTTTATTGTTACAGCAACCACACTCTCCTTTTTTATCAAATGATCTCTTTGCTGTTTTGGTCCATCCTTAGCCCCCAATGGTAGTTTTATTTCCATTTCCTTGGCTATCTCATTTGGTAAACCCATAGGACACTCTTTTACTAAAATCCAAAACTACTTTATGCTTGACAATCCAATCCAAGCCCAATACAAAAGGTACAAACAGAGACTTAACTACTATACATCTAATAAGCATCTCCTGACCTTGGATTCTAACCTTTAACAGAATCTGTTTATTGCTTTTCTCAAATTTCTTCCCAATGGCTCCATATACTCTCATCCCAGTTATTGGCAAGCTTTCTAGAATTGCTTTCCTTTCCATCGGCTCAATATATAATTGTTCACGGATAAACGTAGATGTAGCTCCAGTGTGAATAATGGCTCTTCTTTTCCCATCTCCCTCAATGTCAACATCAACAGATAACAATTCAAGGTCAGATGATTTCTCTTCCCCTTCATCCTCAATTTCTTCTAACTTTTTCCCATTCACCAAAATTGGTATTATTTGATTTTTTTTGCAGTCCCTATTCTTTTCTTCCTCAACCAGGGGACTCGCCATTGAAGAACGTTTTAGTTTTCCTTCGGTCTAGGATTGTCTTTTCTAGTCTGCTGAGATCTATAATTTCCCCTTTCTTCTCCGTGCTGGTTATTACATCTCCATGTAATCCGATTATTATCCCTATCCTCATTACTCACATTTTCTCTGGGATTTCTTTTCTATTCATTTCGTCCGTCCCCCTATCACAAGTCTTTCCCACATGTGACCTCCTCCTCTCTTCCTGTTCTACATCATCCAGGAATTTGAGCAATTTCAGCATATCTATTACAGATTTCTGCCCCTCACCAATGGCTTTAATTATTTCCACCTCAAAATGGAACTTGATTCTGTTTACAAGTTCTTCATCACCCAACGGGGTATCCAAGTATTTGTTCTTATTTATCATAGCCAGGAAATATTCCTCTCTCGTCCCATCCTTACTGCCTCTGTATTTCCCATTATGCAAGGTTTCTACAATCACCCTCTGTTTGTTCTGATCCCAAAATCTTTCCAAAAATTTTCTCTTAAGCACCTCAAATCTCTGCTCCTCCCCTACCACTACATCTAACCAATTAACAATTTTCTCTATTAAGCACTGTCTCATCACTCTCGCTTTGTTATGTTCTGGGATATTAACAATTACAAAGTACTCCTGTAATTCATTTATAAACTTCTTAGGATTTTGTCTTTCTTCATTATCGAAACGGGGCATTTGCAATTCGATTCCACCCTTTGGGGTCACATTCATGTTACTTACTGACATTGCCTTCAACTGGTCATATAAGTTTTCTAACGATTTCTCTAAAATTACTATCCTGTTCCTTTCTATGTTACCGCACTTTGTATCAACACACTGCTCTACTTCTACCCTATCTATTTCTAATTTACATATCCGGTCAGATAAATTTTCTACCTTCTGAACTCTCTTATTTACCACCTTCTCCTCCACATTTTCCTGTACACACCTTTCAGAAGATTTTAACTCATCAAATATTATATTTGTAACTTGTTGCAGTTTTTCCTCTAATCTTTCTTCTTGTTGCACATGCCTCTCATTACATTCTCCACTTAATCTACTCTCCAATTCCTCACACTTCCGACCTTGCAACTCAGCCATTCTGTCTAAATCAGCCCTCAACTCTACCTGTATTTTCTTTAACTATTATTGAAATCTTCCATCCGTTCATCAAATATCTTATTAATTACCAGGTACAATTTCCTGAGAATAGAGTCCTCTGCCTTCTCAGCTACTCTTTCACACGTAATAGCCTCCTGCACTTCTTCCATTTTTAAAAACGCCACAGAACACAGAAATCCCAACCAAAATATTCCGCAAAATACATTTATATGCCACCAACCTGTGGAACCTGTCTTCTTACTCTTACTTCCACTTCTCCATACACACTACTCTGCTTTTTTACACACACACACACGCCTCTCGAAGATATCCACACAGCGGTCACTGGAACACTTGACCCCTCAGCTATGTGTAGATCAGCTCTCTTCCACAGCGTTCCTTCTGCAGCGCCTCCACACCTTCAGTCGTCGTATACTTCTCAGGTACCACGTAGTCGTCCTCACAAAACTACGTTGTTCGATGCCCCAACGTTGCGACGCCAAATGTAGCGGATTCCGCGTTCCTCCGTAATCGAGGATTTAAATTCCTTTAGGGCGCCAGGTATTTTCCATAAAAAAAAACACCAAAAATGGTTTTTAGTAGCTTTAATCCCTTTCAGAGCATGAGAAAAAATTATAACTGCAGGGCGTGGTCATTCCTCGTCGTCACGCCGACACAACCTACTTCTCCGAACGTTCCCTGACGACTGCCAAAGTCTCGCCAGACTCCATTGTTGGCCCGAGTTGCGACAGTTCCTCAACAATTACAACTCGCAAGCTGGCCTGCATTGTTGTGTGTAACTTTT